>JAJOOH010003494.1:0-84529 GCA_029582605.1 Solanum gracilifrons | reverse complement strand
GGGCTTGAGCTCTTCTTCCCCAATAAGACACATTTGGATTAGCGTTTGAAGCCCATTGAGCTTATCATTGAACTCCTTGGTTTGAGATCTTGTTATGGGCCTCCTTGGAGTTTCTAAAGCTTCATCCTTGTCCTTCAATGGAGTAGAGCTTCCTTGGATGCTATCAGAAAGGCTTGAAAGGATATTCTCATAAAAACACATACTAGTATGATGTGACAGGTTTTCCCACATAATGAAGATTCTAAGGTTGAAAGTCTATCTCACCTTATTGAATCTAAGATTAAAAGTGATCAGAGATGGTGAAAGGTTTTCTCATGCGTGGTCTAAAGAGCTATCCTAATGAAAAAATTTGGATTGGTTTTCCAAGGGACATCTTTCCATGAGACATGTGTTAAGTCAAAACTTAATAACTACTCTGTGGGATTTATGCTTAGAACCGAGTGGATATTGCAATGAGATGGAAGCTCTCACGTAGTAGAGTCTGGGCATCAGAAGGAAACTCTCACGTAGTAAAGTCCGGGTTCCCAATGTAATCTCACGAGATGGAAGCCCTTACGTAGTGGAGTCCGGGTTTCTAGTAGAAATCTTCATATCCCTTAAACTATGTGCCCCCATAGGTTATTTAGCCAGTGGATCCATCTAAACTAAGAGTTCATGGTTCTACCTTAGGCAAGTAGAACAACCCTTTTCATTATGGAAAACACCGAGGGATCATGTTATAGCTCACATGGTCTCTTGTCGGTTAAGGGTAATTCCCAAAACAAGATTAATAATGAACTAGGGCTACTTCAAGAAGTATGGCATATGATTTCAAAGGTTTTAAAGATGATGTTCACTTGCATTGACTATGATGTTATGACTTATATTTTCCAACTCTTTCATATGATGTGTAAGCTTGTTAAATTGCACGTCATGAAATGAAATTTCCCTTTTAGAATGTTTTAAATGCTTTATGCATGGCTATCATACTTGGGTCATTGTTTTGTACTAACGCATACTCTTGCAAACATTTTTACCAAATATATGGTCTGATATTCAGGGTTTTTAGTTTCGTGGCTAGAAGTTGACTTGAGATATATTCCGAGCGTTGTTGAGTCCTCATGCTTCGAGCGGAGTTTTACTTATTTAGTTTCTTTCGTGTATTTATCTTTTGGACTTGATGTATGGTCTAGGCCTAATTTCATTCAATTGTAATAGATAGCTGTGAGGAGACGAAGTGTCTAATCTTCCGCTTTTCATTCTAAACACTTTTTGGACTTGAAATGTTGTTTACCTCTTATTGTTCTATTTCTTACGTTATGAGGACTAAGTTGCTTGTATGGATTCCTTTGGGGTTCTATATTCCACATTACATCTAGGCGGTACCCTTGGGTCGTGTCAAACTTGGTAATCAGAGTACAAGGTTTAGAATGGTCCTAGGATGTCTCATAAGCCACGTCTAGTAGAGTCTTGTTCATGAGTGTGAAGCACGCCACACTTATGAATGAGAGGCTACAAGATATTTAGGAAACTCCACTTCTTTCATTATTCTTAAGTCATGCGATAGAGATTAACTCTATAAGGTCTTTCAACTAATCCTTACCCGTTGTGCTACAGGATAAGAATACTCAAGGAGCTTTCGATAGTGGAATTGAGTGAGACAAGGATGATCAATGAGATCCTCCTCAAGCTCGGTCAACCCTTTGACCAATCAAGTGACTAATGTGGATTTTAGGGCTACTTTTCTATTGTTTGCTCAAGCCGTGAAGGCCCATAATAATTGGGAAGTTATAGGCCACGTTAACCCAATTGTGGGTACGCCAGCATATGAAATGAGGAATTTCACTAGGAGAAATCCTCCGGATGGAAGTTCTAGAAAACTAGAAAGGGCAAGAAGCTAGATACAATGGACATGGTCGTCCTAAATTTTAATAAAGGTTTTCTGGACAAGGTTCCTCCAAGGTTTAGCAAAGAGAAGGTGTCTTACCCTAAGTCTCAAGGAAAGGGTAGTGGATTCCTATTTCCTACTTGTGCTTGGTATGGAAAGAGTCACGAGGGTAAGTGTCAAGCTGACAAAGAGGGTTTCGATGGTTGTGGTAAAAGTGGTCACAGAATGAGGTATTGACCAATGTTTACGGCTAAAGGAATAGAGGGAAAACAAGCTCCTCCTAGTGATTCGCGTACTAGTGCTCCCAAGAAAGATAGGTTCTATGCTTTTCAGACTCATGCTGAACAACAGGGTTCTCCCAATGTAGTTTCTGATAAGTAGAAAGTCTTCCAACTTCTTGTATATGTTTTATTAGATCCCTATGCTAGATTGTGTTTTCTGACGCCAAAGTATGGCTATGTGGATTGATGTATAGTTAGAACTTTTTTTATGTCTCTACTCTTGTTGGTGATTCTATTATGGCTAAGAGGGTTTATAGGAAGTGTCCTATTTTCCCTATCCCATAGAGTTACTCTTGTTGATTTGGTAGAGCTTGATATGTTACACTTTGGTTTTATTCTTGGTATGGATTGGCGGCACTCTTGTTATGCTTCTATTGATTGTAGAACCCGTGTAGTCAGGCTTCAGATCTCGAATTAGCCTATCCCAGAATGGAAGAGAGGAAATTCTATGCCTAGAGGTTAGTTTATTCCTTCTATGAAGGCTAGAAGGATGATGACTAAAGGTTGCATTTACCACATGGTTAGGGTGAGGGAAATAGATTTTTGTTTTGACCAACTTCAATGGGCTAGTTATTTCTTGGAGATTGATCTTCGATCGGGTTATCACCAATTGAGGGTGAATGAGGATGATATTCCGAAGATGGCATTTAGAACCCGGTATGGTCATTATGAGTTTTTGGTAATGTCATTTAGGTTTACTAATGCCCCGGTGGCATTTATTGGTTTGATGAATAAGGTGTTTAGACAATACCTTGACATGTTGTAATTGTGTTCATTGATGACCTATTGATTACTTCGAGAAGTGAGGATGAGCATATGGATCATTTTAGGTTTGTGTTGCAAGTTCTTAAGGACCAACACCTACATGCGAAGTTTAGCAAATGTAAATTTTGGTTAAGGTCCGTAGCTTTCCTTGGTCATAGAGTGTCAAGTAAGGTTATTGAGATAAATCCTAAGAAGACGGATGTGGTCAAGAGTTGGCCTAGACCTCTAACCCCTTTGAATATTAGAAGATTCTTGGGTTTGGCTAGTTACTATAGAAGGTTTGTTGAGGGGTTTTCTTCCATTGCCTCTCCTTTGACGGTTTTGACTCAAAAAAATGATAAGTTCATATGGTCTGAAGCTTGTGAGAAGAGTTTCCAAGAGTAAAAAGATAGACTTACTTCCGCTCAGGTGTTGACCATACCAGATGGGACGAATGGTTTTGTGGTATATTGTGAAGCCTCAAAAATTGTGCTAGGGTGTGTGCTAATGCAAAATGGGAAAGTCATTGCTTACGATTCAAGGCAACTTAAGATTCATGAAAATCATTATCCTACCCATGACCTTGAATTAGTGGCGGTTGTTTTTGCCTTAAATATTTGGAGGCATTATTTGTACGGAGTGCATGTTGATGTTTTTACTAACCATTAGAGTTTGCAATATGTGTTCAATCAAAAGGGTTTGAATCTTCGCCAAAGGAGGTGGCTTGAATTATGGAAGGATTATGACATGAGTGTTCTTTATCGCCCCGGTAAAGCTAATGTGGTAGCAGATGCTCTTAGTCGGTTATCGATGGGTAGTGTTCCTCATGTTGAAGAAGAAAAAAAAAGAGTTGGTTAGAGATGTTCATAGATTGGCCCGATGAGGTGTTTAATTAGTGGATTCTACCAAGGGCGGTGTTATGGTTCATAATTTGTCTGAATCGTCTTTTGTGGTGGATGTGAAAACTAAGCAAAGGCTTGATCCAATTTCGGTTGACTTGAAAGAAGCGGTACTTATGAAATACGTTGAGACTTTCTTCCAAGGGGGTTATAGTATACTTAGATAGCAAGGTCATTGAGTGTCCCTAATTTTTATGATTTAGCTTTACTTTAAAATCTCACCCATGAAGGGTGTAATAAGGTTTGGGAATTAAGGGAAGCTTAGTAGGCCCATATGGGATTTTAAGATGGATTTGGTAAGGTTATTTATGAGTTAGCTTTGCAAAGTGAGTTGGTGTCGGTGCATCCAGTTTTCCATGTCTCTATGCTTAAGAAGTGTGTTGGAGATCCGGCATCCATAGTTCCCTTAGAAGGGTTGGGAATTGATGAAAGTCTTTCTTATGAAGAAGTTTCGGTTGAGATTTTACACCGGCAAGTAAAGAAGTTGAGAAAGAGGAAAGGTTTTTCCGTAAAAGGTTGTGGAGGAATCATTTAGTTGAGGGTGCTACTTGGGAGGCCGAGGCCGATATAATGTCCCGATATCCTCATCTCTTTCCTTCTACTTCTACTCTAGTTTGAGATGATGAGTTCCTCATGGTTTGTTCTTTGTTTTGGAATCATGTGTGTTTTATGTGTTCCATGATTTCCTTATGTTATGCATGTTCATGAGAAACTTGTGTTTTGAAGAAAATTAGTTTATATGATTAATTTTCCTCATGTTGTTGTGCATTGAGTATGAGTTGCCTATATACTTCATGAGATGAATTGTTGAACATGCTTTAGCTAGACTATGAGATGGTGTTGAGCATGCTTTTAGATTGGATAAGGAAGTTCCTCCTTGAACATGAGAAAATCTTGAGATTTCATGCATATTGGTTGTTAGATGTAGTTCCTATCTTTCTTATGATGAATTGAGTATGTTTGAGCTTAGAGTTGATGTTTCCTCCTTAGTTGTGTGCATTTTGTTGAGTTGCATGGATGATGGGCTGCTAGTATTAAGTCTTTACTTCCATAAGGTGTCTACACACGTCATTAGAGGATGAATGTTCCCAAGTGGGAGATAATGTAATACCATGGAATCTTATTGGCTAGACTAGGGCTAAGTGAGAGGGCAAGGGCCAAGGGGGAGGGCTAGAGCATCCAAAGTTTCCCTATGCACTGCCCACCTTCCACTAAAGCCTTCACAGCTCGTGGGTGCCACCACGGCTCGTGGTACCACTCGTGGTGGTGAGGAAATAGCCTCCTCAAGGCTGCCCAAGCAAGAGTCCTCCACACGAGCCATTTCACGGCTCGTGAAGCCTTAGAAGGATCGTGGAAGAAGTCGTAGTGGTGCCTTAGATTTTTAGAGGCTAAGGGAAGGTGGCCTAGCCACTGGTCCAAGACCACGAAGAGAACTACGGCTCGTGGAGCCTCTTGTGAAGAGTGGACAGTGGACTGCAAAGTGCGGGTTAAATGGGTAATTCCAGTTTTAATTAGAATAAATCCAAGTCGTTTTGCCTAAGCCTAGTACACCTATATAAGTAATTTTAACTCTAAAAATCACCCATTCAAGTCATTATTTCCAAAACCCAACAGAAAATAAAAAATCTTCCTTTCCAAAATATTTCTCACTCTATAAACTTGAAGAAGAAGGAGATTCAAGATAGGGTTCAAGAGCAAGCTTTCATACTTCAATTTCTTTGGGCTTTGATAGTAAGGTATGATAGTTTTAATCCATGGATTTCTTTCATCCATGGAGTTCCCAAATCTCTCAATTTCAAAAGGTAGAATTAACCATTTGAGTTAGGGGTTTATCAATTGTCATGAGTTCTTTTCAAAGTTCATTTAATTGATTGAATTATGATCTTCTATGTATGAATTGATGAAATGCAATGCTTTTATGATGAATTCCCCCATGAACCCATGTAATCCCCATGTTTTCAAGTTATGAACTATGTGTTATGGGATTTTGATCTTCAAGGAAGAGTTTTATGAAATTGAGCATGTATTACTAGTTTTACATGAATTTATCATGAAATCGACATCTAACCCATGTTTTTTAAAAGTTTATTATTGAAAGTGGGTTTTGACCTCAAGCAGGTAAATTATGAAATTATGCATTTTCTATAAAATCTATGCAAATGCTTTAATGATGTTTTGAGAGTAAAGTATCAATGATAGTATTGTTGTTCTGTTGTTGAAAGGATATTCTCATAAAACACATACTAGTATCATGTGAAAGGTTTTCTCACATAACGAAGATTCTAAGGTGGAAAAGCTTTCTCACTTAATTGAATCTAAGATTAAAAGTGATCATGGATGGTGAATGGTTTTCTTATGCATGGTCTAAAGAGCTATCCTAATGAACTAATTTGGATTGCTTATCCAAGGGACATCTTTCCATGAGACATGAGTAAAGTCAAAACTTAATAACTACTCCATGGGATTTATGCGTAGCACCGAGTGGATGTTGTAGTGAGATGGAAGCTCGCACGTAGTAGAGTTAGGGCATCCAAAGGAAACTCTTAGGTAGCAGAGTCTGGGTTTCCAAATTAATCTCACGAGATGGAAACCCTCACATAGTGGAGTCCAGGTTTTGTAGTAGCAATCTTTGTATCCCTTAAACTATGTGTATAACACCCTGGAAAAAATAGTTGGTTAGCCTAGAGCCTAAGCGTGAGGTTTTGTGTACCTTTCCGGAGATGTTTAGACTAAACTAGGATAAAAAGGAAAGAGATAAGCATCTAGGATGAAGTCAAGGACCTAAAACTACCTTAAAAAATGAGGAAAATAGTTACTACCTTTAGGCCATTCGGCAATGGGAAGTGGCATCACCCATGTGCCTTGGCGATGAGCCAAATGGGCTCTCCTCGCCAAAGTGGACAGCCCTCACTTGTCCTAGGTTCTGGAAATATGGGCGATAAAGGTCATGGGTCGCCAATGGGGTTGGCGATTCACTCATTGACCCTCCCCATCACCTAGTGAGCTGCCCATTTAGGGAGCTTACTGGAATTTGGGCGAGCCAAGGGTTCATTAGGCGAGTCGCCTAGTGCCCTTGGCGAGCCAAGGGTGCCAAAGGGTGAGCTTCAGAGTGAGGAAGGAATGTTTTTGAAGTTTAAGTGGTTTTAAGTAATCTTTCCAAAACATGAACCAACACTTTCCCACTCTTATCCTAACAAATATATATACTTTTTAAAGTCAAAATTCTTCCTTTTAGTTACTCCCACCTAAGAAAAGAAGAAACCCAAGAACACCACCTTTCTTTCAAAAATTCTCTCTATAAGCTCAATGAAGAAGAAGAATAAACCATTGGAACTACGGTTTGTAGATGTGCAAGGTTCTTCCCCAAATTTCTTGGAGATTCTCAATAGAGGTATGGATACTCTTCATTGTTGGGTATCTATCACCCAAGAAGGCCCTGCAAATTATGTTTTCAAATTCCCCAAACCTAGGGTTTCTAATCTACAACATGGGTCTTTCTTCCAAAACGTTTTCCATTGTTTAATTATGGTTTGTTATGTTTGATTATGATTATTTATTATGGGAATGTTGAATTATTGTTGGATTTTGATAAAAATATTCCTTGGACCCATGATTTCCCCTTCTTCCTAAATTGTGAACTAGGGTATGATTTGATTGATCTTGTAAGCTTGTCAATTGATTGTGCTTATGCTTATTATGTAATTGGATCATGAAATTCCCCTATCTAGAATTGTATTTCTTGTAATTAGGGTTGATCTTGATTCTTAGCCTTCAAGGGCAATGACTAGGGTTTAAGAATATTGATGAAGTATGTATGTATGTTTATGTTAAGTTTGTTGATCCACTTGAAAGGTGGAGGTGTTTAATTATTGTGTATGTTGTTGTATTGATGCAAGATCCTTCTTTCTTATACCCCTACACATGATTATGTATGATATGATATGACTATGTACGATATGATATGACTATGGTAGTATTGTTGTATGGAATGAAAGGCCATCCTCGTGAACACTATGAATATGATGTGAAAGCGTTACTCACATGTTGATGATTCTAAGGTTAAAAGGGCATTCTAAACTAATGAATCTATGAACTATTATGATGTATGTTTGTTTGAGTGCCTAGAGAATTATTTCATGAACCTAAACTTAGGTAAAGACTTAATGTAAATTTAAAGGGAATTATGCTTAGCACCGAGAGGATATGAAATGAGATGGAGGCTTTTACGTTTAGCAAGTCTGGTTTCCCAATGTATGTTGTCTCATGGGAGGGAAACCTTTTACGTTTAGCAAGTCCGGGTTTCTAGTAGAAATCCACATATCCCATAACTATGTACCCACATAGGTCTTAGCTAGTGGATCCACCTAGAAGCTATTACGTACATCCTACCTTAGGAAAGTAGGACACCTCTTTTCGGTGTGGGGGTAGAACACTAGATTCCATGAAGCTCACATGGTCTATTTCGGTTAAGGATATTGATGCTTGTCATGACCAACGACACTAACCTACAGTACGAGTGTCTACGATCGTCGATAATATAGTAACCCAACCAAGGGTTGGGGTCATGTCCCAATGTAGTAGTTTTGAGAATTAGTAGAAAAATAAAATTTAGTTCTAACTAGTCGTAGGTAAAGACATTAACGATTAAAAACATTGTAAATAAAAAGGGGTGACACAAAGGTGTGAAATATCAAATGGGGGTTTTGTCACAAGTAGTAAAAACAACAAAAATAACAAGAAAATCAAGTATGGCAACAGGTTCTTGGGGTGTGACCTCAATACAAGCTGAGATAAATCATTGGGTACATGCTTTCGATAGTAAATGTGCAACATAATAGTGACTAGGCTAAGATTTAGATGGAAATAAGTTCCCTCTCGAGCAACTTACCCCGTTTCAAATGTGTACCTCTCGGACACCCATTTGCCGCATGAAGGCCAGCCTACGCCTTACCCCACTCACTATCTCGAGCTGAGTGATAGGATATGGGACTAGGGCTCACCCTCTCAGGATGAACCTCATGTCGACCCACTCCTTAGGCCAACAGTCTAGTGCTCTTGGTTTCGCAACCTCCCTCTCGAGCAAGACGAAAACACAGGGGTGGTTTTGTATTTTCATCTACAAACCCATTAAATTAAACCACAACCACTAGGTGAAATCACCATTAAAATACATCTAACCTATCAAAACGAAAGACCCAAAATAATAGCAACACATATCGCTAAATCACACCCCAAGAATGGGGCTTTTAGCCAAACATTAAGAAATAACAAAATACACCTATAATGATACTAAAATAAAATGGGTATTACGAATTAAAGCTTGATTTAAGCAAAGGAAGAAGAATGGAGAAGACCCACTTCCAACTTGGGGAAGATGAAATCCTTTTCCAAGTCTCCCAAAAACCCTCTCCAAAATTGAGAGAAAATATCCGAAAAAGTACTATTCTATTATGAAAATTAAATTAACTGTTCGACTCTCCTAAAATTAACAACAAGATTAGTATTTATAGATTTCAGAAAATAGTGTTGGCAGATCTTTCGGCGAGGTTAGTCGGAATCACCGATTAACTCGGCGATTCACCCTTTGGTGTAGTTCATCGCCATCTTGCACTAGACTTCAGCATGGTTGTGCTCTGTGTCATTGGGCGAGATAGTACTGCTTTATGGAATTATTCAGTGAAACGCCGACTGCTCCTTTCATCGCCTTTTTGATCCTGCTCCTTTAGGGCTTCGAGTACTGGACCAAAGAGCGGAGTGCATCCCTTTGGCGAATCGCCAAGTGTGTTTGGCGATGCTCAGGCTTCAGCTTCTTCGTTCTTTTCAGCCTGTTTGTTTCTTTTTGCGCCTAAGTGTCCATGATTCCACTAAACTTCAAATACCTGAAACTTAAGAGTTTTCAGCAGATCTTGAGACAAAATAAACATTTGAGGACACTATTTCTATCAAAATAAAGCCCTAAATGAGTGCAATTTATGGACTCATCAACACCCCAAACTTAAACTTTTGCTTGTTCTCAAGTTCAACAGTTCAAATAGGATGTCTCAAACAGTGCTACACAAGACTCAATCATGAATGCACACAACAAGACTCAATTTACTTATGCAGGAATCAATTGTATACTCAAAGATTCAAGTTGTGACACACCATTACCAAATATTTCTCATGCTCACAATACTTGCTACTAATGCAAGTTCAAGCTCAACAACAGTATCTGAATGCCCTCACACATATTCACGCACAGGGGTAAATCAATTTAAGATCAGGAATCAGATGCAACT
The DNA here is from genome assembly GCA_029582605.1 of Solanum gracilifrons. NCBI lineage: Eukaryota > Viridiplantae > Streptophyta > Magnoliopsida > Solanales > Solanaceae > Solanum > Solanum gracilifrons. Next base: position 74,460 of record JAJOOH010003494.1, on the reverse strand, counting down.
CTCACACTCAAAAGAGGAACACAATGCATGTTTTCACCCATAGGTTTACCCTTATTTTCCAATCAACCTTCGGTTCGGCTTGATCAAGATCAAAAAGGTCTTTCTTAGGCTTGTAATGGGGTTTAGTGCAAAGGTATGGTCATTTAGGCTTAGTGACTAACGATCCTCGTGAATTGTGGAGCTTTAAACATTTCTTTTTCTTCACCTTCTTCTATCAATTTTTCTTCTAGTGCTTCTAAGTCATCCTATTCTTCACTCCATGAATTGCTTGGAAACCCCATTTCTTTTGGACTTTTATTCCACAATCTTTTCTTTTTTTCTTTTTCTTTTTTTTATAAGGAGGTTTTCCTTCTTCTTTTTTTCGCAACATCATGAGTTGAGGAGACTTTTCTTGCACTTCTTGACTTCTCCTTTTCCTTTTCACCACACCCCAACTTAAGCTTTTGGCTTAAGTTGGCTATTCATTAAATCAAAAGTCATGAGGATTATTGGTGGTGGTTTAATAAAAGTCTAGGTTTTCAGAAGTTTTCTTCCAAAGAAGGGTAAGGCTCAAAGGGTGTTCAAAAGAGTTTCACACGCTCACGGGTAGGTCACAAAAGAGGTATATGTCAAATTGGCTCACACACTTGAAAGGTGCCTAAGATCATTTCAAGAGCACACATTACTAAATCAATCAGACTAATAAGGTAAATTCTAGGTTTATTCATGCAAGGTTCAAAGTAAGCTAATAAATCAAGGCATCGACACTTAAGTGAAACAAGACTACATACTTTCGCTAGTGTGCAACAGTCATTGCAAGAGAATCAATTCGATAAATGGCTAATCACAATGAGATGCAAAGAGTTCACATATTGTCTATGCAACTTCATTTGGTCTCGTCGTAGCCGTGCATTCATGTTTGTTCGATTCATAGTACTATTCAAGTCATCAGTATTGATTGAAACTGAGACTTAAATTTGTGCGAGAACAGTCACATTCAATTCACGAGGTGCCAGAAATGTGCAAAAATTTTAAAAAAATTTGAAAGGGTCAAAATCATTTTGCAATTAAAAATAAATGAAAATGGGGCCACAAGCTCAAACAATCGCAAAGCAAGTTTAAACAGACAATTAAAAACAGACAACCCAAATGTACACCAAAACACAAGTATCTGAAATAAGTAAAACAATGTGGACCTCACCCCACCACAAATAAGAGCATTTGTCCTCAAATGCAAATAATGACAGTATCCAGAGTTGAAGAAAGATAACACATAGGAAGAGGTAAAGAAGGGTCCTGTCTATGCAGTCTCTCTATCTGCCGGAGTATCATTACCCGATGTATATCCCTGAAGTAAAACAATGGTCCCTAGAGTATTGTTGTTTTGGTCCTCATTTTTTGCATTTGCCTTGGGCTCTGCATCAAGATTAGTTGCAATCATCTGATCTAATGCATGAGCTGCTCCGAAGGCCCATATTGCATTAACCGAACTTTGAGCCCATGGAGGCACATTAGGGTCAATGGGAATTCGTCTCTTTGCCCTGGCTTCCTTGGTATATTTACTTTATCTGGATAGATTTGATTTTTTTCATATCTTTTAAACTCTCGTGCTCTTACATGTCGGAGTGGCATGTCCCTTCCCACAACTTTTGGTCTAGCCATTTCTGCAAAAGACTTCGAGAAAAGTTAGACAATATTTTAAGAAGGGGTAGGGGAATTCTTGGTGTAGAATAGCTTCACCAAACCAGTTGGCCAAGTACTTATCCATTTAGGCCATTCACTGAAAATGATGCACAGAAGGTGCAGGGGTGCAGACAAAGGGCGAACAAGGAGTCTTTCGGTGAGTAGCTGAGTGTGCTTAGCGGCATTAGGCTCACCGCCAAAAGTTACAGACGATTAATGCATGAATCATTCAGTTAAAGGCGGAATGGGGGCGTTAGGCGAACCGCCGAGCAATTCGGCTAGTTTGTTCGTCTCACCAAACCGCCAAACGTGTCTATTTTCAACCCATTTCTTTCAAATCTCACTCCGCAACCTAGATAATGAAATTTAGGCTTAAATAACACAATTTCAATGATAACCCATAGAAGTTTCACATTTTCCCCCGCGTAGAATTTTTTTTTAACTCATGTCACAGTCGAATGGGAGTCCCTCAAATCACATGAAAGCTACTGAATCATAATCCATAATACATTCAATTCCAGCAACTCAAAGACTCTGCAGAGATTTTATACTATCAATCACCATGCAAATGAGTACAAATTTTGATAAAATAACTGAGGAGTTCAATTACCAAACTTGGTGCTGAATTAGATTGTACTGACATGCTAGGCAGCAATGTGTTCCAAATTTGTGCACAATTTGACACTTAAAATACTTTAAAATGGTAGGAAGTATAAATCTAAAGTGCAGGTGTGACTTTGATACGATGAAAAAGTGAGAGGAACTGAATGAAATAGAACTTTTTAAATATATGGCTTGCAAACACCGTCCAGTTTCTGCCCATTCGGCGATGTCAGTGAAGTTTGCCGATTCACTCGGTGAAGCGCCAAGTATCTAGTTTCTTCGCCAATTGTAATAGGATCTGCAACTCATGTGAGGATTCCAATCGATGGTTTTCATTGAGATCGCCGATATGGTCGGCGATGCGCCACTAATTTTCTTCAGACCGCCGAGGTTTACAGGATCCAATCTGATAGTGCCTTGAGTCAGACGGCGGAAAGAATTGTGCTCGCCAATCTTGTCTGCGATCCACCAAATGGACCTGTTCCCTGCCTCCATATACTATTTCAATCCTCCCCCTTACTTTAACCTGCACAAACAACACACCATTATTCTACTAATAATTAGGAAATACTTAAAGGGTTTTGGATTGCCTCCCAAACAACGCATTAGTTAACGTCGTGGCACTACACGAGTTCACCTTCAAACCTCACTCATAGGGTTAGCCATAGTATCACTAGACAAATCCCTTTGTTGTCTCGAATTGAGATGAGATGAGATATGACCCATTTGGGTCTCCAACTGCTTGATCGAAACTGAATGAGATGTGACAGTCTAGCTGAGGGTACACACATCTTATTTCATGCCTTTCAGCATTCTGTCTTACCCTTCAACTTTGTTTAGAATATATGAGAGCATATATCTATCCTTCTCCCCATCTTTCCAATTTGGATTACGGCTACTCCATTCATGATCTCGACCCTTCTAGCCTTCATCTCTAACCCATCATTGGTTACCACCTTGCCTTGAGTAGTTTTAACAATAGCCCCCGCCTTCGTTAGCTAGATGGTTTTCATGCCATCTAGAAGTTGAGCTGCTACTTCATATGGTTGCTGAATTAATCCTCCGGGTGAGAGTTGGTTAGCTACACCTTTGTTTACTGAATCTAGGCTCTGGTAGAAGTATTGAAGGAGCACACTATCAGGTAGACCATGGGTTGGGCATTGTAGCACCAATTTCTTAAACCTGAGCCAATTTTTGTGTAGAGGCTCTTCAGACGCTTAAATCTTTGGATGCTATCCCGAATAGTCATCATCTTCGAGGGAGGGAAAAATCGAACATTAAATGCGGTGACCAACTCCTCCCAAAAAGTGATCGAGTTACGTCGCAACTCAGCTAGCCACTTGCATGCCTCCCCAATCAACTAAAAAGGGAATAGCCTTAATCAAACCCACTCCTGAGAGATGTTTTTGAACGAGAATGGTCCACACAGATCTACGAAGTTTTGAAAGTGCTCATGTGGGCCCTAATGAGCAAATCTACAGAAGATTCCCTTTAGTTGCACGAGTTGCAACATGGTGCTCGTTATGTGGAACACTGCATTTCCCTCTGCTGGAGGTAAACGAATGGCTCCAATATCTCCCATGAGATGTGGATCATTGATGTTGGGCTCTTAGACATCGCTAAGGTTTTCGATGTCGTCTTGGTGGCCCACCAGGCTATCGTCGCTACCGTTAACACTTATGCTTTCTGAAATGTTTACACAATCAACAGAACAAAACTAAAGATTAAATTAGTAAAGTACCACTAATAAGAACATAAATTCTATTAATCTAAAAATTTTCAAATAACACCACTCCCCGACAGTGACCCCATTTTGATGCTTATCTTGACTTATGACACTAACCTAAAATTCGAGTGTCTACAATCATCGATAATATAGTAACCCAACCAAGGGTTGGGGTCGTGTCCCAAGGGAGTGGTTTTGAGAATTAGTAGAAAAATAAAATTTAGTTCTAACTAGTCGGAGCTAAAGTCATTAGCGATTAAAAATATTGTAAATAAAGATGGGTGACTCAAAGGTGTCAAATATCAAATGGGGGATTTATCACAAGTAGTAAAAACAACAAAAATAACAAGAAAATCAAGTATGGGGACAAGTTCTTGGGGTGTGACCGCAATACAAGTTGAGATAAATCGTTGGGTATATGCCTTCGATTGGAAATTTGCAAGATAATAGTGACTAGGCTAAGCTTTAGATGGAAATAAGTTCCCTCTCGGGCAACTTACCCCGTTTCAAATGCGTTCCTCTCGGACACTCATTTGCCACATGAAGGCCAGTCTATGCCTTACCCCACTCACTATCTCAAGCTGAGTGTTAGGATATGGGACAAGGGCTCACCCCCTCGGGCTCAACCTCATGTCGACCCACTCCTTAGGTCATCAGTCTAGCTGTCTGGGTTTCGCGACCTCCCTCTTGGGCAAGCCGAAAACACATGGGTGGTTTTGTATTTGCAACTACAAACCTATTAAATTAAACCACAACCACTACGCGAAATTACCATTAAAATACATCTAACCTATCACCAGGCAAGATCCAACAATAATATCAACATATATTTGCTAAATCACACCCCAAGAATTACGGTTTTTAACCAGACATCAGGAAATAACAAAATACACCTAAAATGATACTACAATCAAATGGGTATAAGGAATTAAACCTTGACTTAAGCAAAGGAAGAAGAATGAAGAAGACCCACTTCCAACTTGGGGAAGATGAAATCCTTCTTTCTTCAAGTCTCCCAAAATCCTCTCCAAACTTGAGATAAAATATCCCAAAAAGTACTATCTATTATGACAATTAATTTAAATGTTCGACTCTCCTAAAGTTAAAAACAAGTTTAGTATTTATAGACTTCAGATAATAGTGCTAGCGGATATTTCGGCGATGTTCGTCGGAATCGTCGATTAACTCAGCGATTCACTCTTTGGTGTAGTTCGTCGTCATCTTGTACTAACCCTTAGCATGGTCGTGCTCTATGTCATTGGGCGAGATATTACTGCTCCGCGGAATTATTTGGCGAAACGCCGATTGCTCCTTTCATCACCTTTTTTATCCTGCTCCTTCAGGGGTTCGCGTACTGGAACAAAGAGCGGAGTTTGTCCCTTCGGCAAATCACCAAGTGTGCTTGGCGATGCTCAGGCTTCAGCTTCTTTGTTCTTTTCAGCCTTTTTGTTTCTTTTGCGCCTAAGTGTCCATGCTTCCATTAAACTTCAAATACCTGAAATTTAAGAGTTTTCATCAGATATTGAGATAAAATAAACATTTGAAGACACTATTTCTATCAAAATAAGCCCTAAATGAGTCCAATTTGTGGACTTCAGCTATTATCCCTATATGATATGAATATGAATTATGCTAAGAACATGAACTTTAATTTTGACTTATTAAGGGGTACTACTTAGTATGAGTGGGGGTATGGGACTTCACTAACACATTGCACAAGTAGTCCTTAAGAGAGGTTATGGTTAGGTTCTTTTATGTTATGATGACTTAAGGATTATGTATGAATGTTGAGGTTGACTTCACTTATTGTAGGTTATGAATATGTATGACTCTTTACTCTTGTATGATGACTATGAATAAGGCAAAGTAAGATGGGTACCATCTTGGTAGCCTAAGGGTGACACTTAGCATTTGGTGAGGTTATGGGACTTTACCTTTGCATTGCACTAGTGTGGCTTTGGGTTACTTATGTGTTTGTATGACATTATGTTTCTTCATAAATGTGCATAATGGTTTATAAACTTGATGAAGGCATGATTTCAACTAAATGTCCCTTTTATGCATGTTTTAAGGATTTTGTGCATGGTATCCATAATTAATATATTATTTGTGCTAACCCATATTTTCTACATTCTATGAGTGTAGGTTCCGGAAGTTGATACATTCTACTTTCTACAAGAGAAGCTTGGTTTGACTATTCCCTTGGCTTGGTGAGTCCTCATGTTCGAGGACGAGATGTTATCATTTCTTAGTTCCTATTGTATTTCCTACTTTGAAACTATTGTTGATGTAAAGGGATTTTGACCCTATTTGTACTCCTTATGTACTAGATGGTGATTGAGACAAGTCTAGATTCGTATTTTTGTTTATGAAAAAGAAGTTGAACTTCTATTGTAAAAGTTTTAAATTTTTCCGCATTATTCTGTCTTGAATGTTATGATTATGCTAAGGGCTTGTGCGACCCCTTCGGGGTCAAGTACGTCGCATAACATCTAGGGGGTGCCCTTGGATCATGACAAACTTGGTAATCAGAGCACAAGGTTTATACTGATTCTAGGATTGATATCTCATGAACCACATCTAGTAGATTATTGTTCATGAGTGTGAAACGCGCCACACTTATGAATGAGAGGCTATAACATGTTTAGGAACTTTTACTTCTTTCATTGCTCTTGAATCGTACTTTGGAGTCCTAACTCTATTAAGTCCTTGCCTAACCCTTCTCTTGTGATTATAGGTAATGAATACAAGAAGAATGAATGCAAGGAGAGTGCAAGAGGAGAATGTCAATGAGGGAGTTTCTCCCTAAGCTCCTCAAGATCCTCAAGCTCCTAATTAAGAAGGTGTTATGACCAATGTGGAGATAAGGACGACTCTCCAAACATTGACTCATTCTTTGACGGCTTAAGTCACTAGCGATACTAGAGTTCAAGTGAACCCCAATGTGAGTACAACCGCTTCAAGAATTATGGATTTCACAAGAATAAATCCCCCTATGTTCCATTGCTCCAAAGTAGATGAAGACCCACAAGGCTTTATAGAAGAAGTGTTTAAGGTAGTTGATGCTATGGGGGTGTCGTCTCAAGAGAAGGCGGAACTAGCTGCCTACCAATTAAAGAATGTGGCCCAAGTATGGTATGAGCAATGGAAGAATGACAGACCCATAAGAGCGGTCCCGATTGATTGGGGAGTGTTCAAGTCGGCCTTCTTTAAAAGGTTTTTCCCACTAAAGTCGAGGGAGATGAAGATGCAAGAATTCATCAACCTTCGACAAGGAGGTATGAGTGTGAAGGAGTATAGCCTTAAGTTCACTCAATTGTCTAAATACATATTGGGGTAATGAATAAGTCATTTCATAATAGAATTAAAACTAGAACCATCATGAGCAATACCAAAAGGAAAAATATTTTCATGGAAAGAAACATCTCTGCATACATGAATCCTATTTGTGGACAAATCTAGGACTTTGCAACCCTTTGTATTGTAAGGATATACAACAAAAATATGAGGTGTTTCCCTTGGTTCAAACTTGTCTTTATGGTTTTTCAAAATGGTGGGGAAACATAGACATCAAAAATTCCTAAGATGAGAGTATGTGGGTTTTCTTTTGTACAATTATCCATATAGTGACTAATTTAGTAGTGATTTGGTAGGTAATCTATTGATAAGGTAGGTAGAAGTTAGCACACATTCTCCCAAATACCTCATAGGTAATTTGGATTGGTAAATGAGGGATCTTGCTGTTTCCAAGAGGTATTTATGTTTCCTTTCTACTACCCCATTTTGTTGGGGTGCGTAAGGACAAGATTTATGATGTATAATTCCTTTTTCTTCAAAGTATAATGTTGCCTCACCACTTGTGAACTCCAGGCCATTATCAGACCTGATAGTTTTCAGTTTGGTTTGAAATTGGTTTTCTATGAGGCATACAAAAGCTTTCACAGCTTGCAGTGCATTACTTTTGCACCTAAGTAGTTGTATCCATGTTGACCTTAGTGGCGAACTCTAGGGCCAAGATGAACAAATTTGTTATGAGAATATCCGACTTGATAATAAATGAATGTCGTTCGGAAATGCTCATCCCAAGTATGAATATTTCACGTCTTATGGTTCATGTCGAGCAAATTGAGGAACAAAAGCTCAAACAAGTGAATAGAGAAGTAAAAAGGGCAAGGACCGATGATGTAAATTCTTCCAAGGGTAAGTTTAAGGTTCAAGGTAAACCAAAGTTCAAGAAGTGGTTTTCCAACCAAGGCTCATCTAGCACTCCAAGGGTCAACAAAGATAGGGTGTCTAACCCTAATCAAAAAGGAGGTAATAGTGGTAGCTCTTATTTTGAAAGACCTAGTTGTGCAAAGTGTGGCAAGAAACATGAAGGCAAGTGCCTAGTTGGCTCAGATGGTTCCTTTAGTTGTGGGAAGAGCGGTCATATGAAGAGAGATTTTCCTATGCTAAAAGTTCAAGGGAGAGAGGGCAAGCAAGTCCCTCCAAGTGGTTCAAATCCTGATGTACCCTAGAAGAATCGCTTATATGCCCTCCAATTACGAGGTGACCAACAGAGCTCCCTGAATCTTGTTACGGGTAGGTTGCAAGTCTTTTTCATTGATGTTTATGCATTATTAGACCCCGGTGCCACTTTATCTTTTGTTACACATTTTGTGGCAATGAAATTTGAAGTGCTCCCCGAAAAGTTATGATGTGAGGCGAAAAATACATATTTTCAATCATTATTTGCCTCACATTTATTATTTATATTTGTCCTTTTAGAGCGTGAATTTTATGGATTGTGCTAAATAGTGTATTTTATTTGTAGGAGTAAACTGGTGTAAAGTTGAAGAAGTTTGGAGCTAAATCAACTTAAAGATAAAATATTGAAGAAGAAAATCAAGCATGCAGCTTAATGGATTAAATTCAATATAATAATGAATAAAATATAAAGTTTCAAAGTTCAATTGTAAAAGAGTATTCTTCCACGTGGCAACAGTGGAGTGGAAGACATGACTTCAGATTGTTTGAAGAATCGGCTGAGGCGGTTACCGAATACGCGTAGAATTAGGAAATTCAATTCCGTTTGGTTTTTGGTTTCTAGTTTGTTTTGGACTCAATTATTTTATTTAGGGTTTTCTATATCTATAATTAGTCCGTAGAAATAATTATTTTGGGAGATCAATTAGGAGGTACTTTGCAAGAAATAGTTGTCAATACTTTTTAGGTTCTTTTCTTCTTTCTTTTCTTAGAGATTAGTGGCTAAACGCCATTGTTCTGGGGCTGTAGCTACGAATCGAATGTTGAATATTTAAGGTTTATGAATTAATTATTGGTTGACATTATAAGTTTTTTCTATATTCTTGTTTTAGTATTTCTTGACTGGCCATCTAGATATAACTCTATTGTCTAGTCTTAAAATCTAGAGAGGAGGGGTTAGATAGATTAAAGAATATAGAGAGCTCGATCGACACATTTTGATTGAGGTGATTTGTGTTTAGGAGTGACACCCGGATGAACAACTTCCTTGGTTACGAAACAGGATGAAATATAAATGCTCGCCGGTTAGTCTATTTAAACCCGCTCAACAATGTAGTTAGATAGCTAACTGGAGTAGGTGACTAGAGGTGTGAACCCGACTAATACAATTAACCCTGTAAATCACTAACTTGACAACTAAAATTAGTTCTAAGCCAAGAATATGATACATGGGATTCAATGCATGTTGGAGCCCTGGGATTTTCCAACTATTGTAGGTAATTTTATTATTTTGTTCTTAAATTCATTTATTTTGACACTCTTAAATAAATAATTAGACCAGTATAATTTAGTAAAAATAGTTAATTACCAAGTCCTTTGAGTTCGATAAACTGGTTCTTTTAAGAGCCACTATATTACTTGCGCGACCACGTACTCTTCCGTGTACAATTGGGAGCAACAATTTTTTTGACGCCGCTGCCGGGGACATTGAAATTAACTATCCTTCTAGGTTATACTTTTTCTTTTTTATTTATTTATTTATTTATTTTGATACATATTTTTTTCTACTAATTAATACTTTTCTTTAGATGAACGGGAATGAGGATTATTCATAGGTGGTAAGACCTTGTCCTTATTGCAAAGGAGCTCACTTTTGGCAACAATGTAATTATATTCCCGAGGGAGAATTGGGTGCACCATCTATCTCATGTGAATTTTGTAGGGGTTATGGGTCAGTTGCACCGTGTGTTGCTACTCTACTCCAAAACCCTCTCATGATGATGCTAATAATCTTTGTTCCTTTGATAGTATCGTATCTTGCAAGATATTAATAGAGGAATATGAAGAGCACCGTAGGAGAATCATATATGTGATATCATGCCTTATAGATAGAAAAATGAAGCACTTTCAAGATGTTAATATGTTTTTCTTGCACACTCAAAACTTAAGCAATGAATTGAATGCAAAGGTTGCTGCGTTTGACGCTCAACAATCCAATTATGAGTTTTGTGTTACTGAAAAGGCACTCAGAAGTCAAATTGAGGATCTAAAATTGGAGGAGATGCAATGCTATCAGACTTTTCTTGCAGATGCCACATTTGGGAAAGAGTTTAAAACTGAGCATGTTGTAATTGGTGTAAGTTTGGAAGAGGGACGTATTGGACCCCATTCAAATCACTTTTCAACATTATGTTTAGATGTTGATGTATCATTCAAGTCATCTGAACTAATGGAGAACTGTATAGATGAAGAACAAGGCCCGTACATCCTAAGGTTTTCTACTCCACATAGACAAATAAATATTCCTCACGTAAGGGCTAAGAAGTGCAAGATGTGACATATATTACTTGGTTCCTTAATTTTTATACCACCACTCCTTGGGAGGAGCAGAAAAATAGATGTAAATTTAGAGGTACAATTCATAAGTTCAAAGTGGAAAGAAAAGTGGTGAACTTACTTGTGTCATGTCGCGACGTTAAATTAGGCACTTATTGGGAGGCAACCTAATTTATAGTGTAACTTTTTTATTTTTTTTTATTTTATTAGTGTCATTTTTTTTTGTCTTGTTTTTTTTTGCAGGTTTTGGAGAAGTCAGAGTATCCAAAAATTGAAGCTAAGGAGCACGTTTGAGCTTAAGTGTGGGGTGCATACGACCCTTGATGAAAATAAAGAGAACATGCTACTAGCTAGGCCTAAAGGCCTCAGGGAGTTTTTCTAACCCTTGTTTTAAATTTTATTTGATGCTTTGGGGACAGAGCATTTTTTTAAGTGTGGGGTGAAAGAATAAATTCATAGTTTTTATTATTTAGTTGAGTCTTTTATTTTTTTAGAATGGGCCTTGGCTTTTGTTTTCGGTTCTTTTCCTGAAGATAGTCCTTTTGAACCGAGTGTCTTTTATTATTTTAGGAATAAGTGTTTTTTTTAATTTTTTTTAAAGAAAAGAAAAGACCCTTTTGAGTGGTGTGATACTTGCTATTTAGGTCTAATTTTTTAGTAATACTTTCTTGTAAATGCTTGATTAAAAACAAATGCAGAATCTTTGATATCTAAGCTCATGGTTGTGACTTTGTATATAGCTTATTTTATTTTTTAGTTTGTTATGATCATGTCTCTCTTAGAAGTGGAATTGATCCATCTTGATTGATACTTGTGCCATGTGTGGTGAGAATTTGTTTACTCCATGTTATGCATCCTAGTCTAGAACTTGCCCTGCATGTTATTGAAGCGAAATAAAAAGTGTTGTTTTGTTTAGGAGATAATAATAGGCTTTCTTTGCTTTCTCTAGTAAATTTTAGTGTTTTCAGATATTTTATCACTAGTTAGCCCTTTTGAGCCTGTAACCTTTTGTTGGTAGTCATATTTTGCCCTTGACTATTTTGTTGAATCCCTAGTTTTTGCACCTTGCTTCCTTAAGCATTATAATAGACTTATTCTAATTATCAATTCTGAGAAAAATAAATGGTTGAGTGAAAAGGTAATAAATGATAGCTATAAAGGGCTTAAAAAGCCGTCTTTGAAAGAATGTGACATGAAAAAAAAAGAACAAAAGAAATTACCTTGATGATGGCCTTGGTCCTTCCAGGGACATCGTGCACTTAACGCATGTAAAATACGTAAGTTGAGGGTGGATATTATGAAGGAAAAAAATTTTAGAAAAAAAAGAGATTGAAGCAGTCTTGAGATGATGATACTTACTTGTGAATTAATTGTTGAAGAGAGGGTTTAAAATAAAGAGAAGAAAACAGTGGGTGATGAAGTCTAAAATTGCAAAGTGCTTAAGGAAGTGTAAGTCACTATTATATAGTTTTCCTATCTAGCCTACATTACAACCCGTTAAAGCCCTATTTGATTATATTCAAATATGCTTAATTAGTGGAGATGTATATAATGGGAAAGCCTATGGTTTTTTGTGCATACATGTGAATTTTGTTTCTGAGTGCGAGTTGTTATTTGATGTGAAGTCCTTAATTTCTATTCAATCTTTTGAATTGAGTGTATGGACTATTTCTTCTTGTGAGGGCACTTGTTTCATGATGGATAGGTGATTTTATTAGATATCTTTGATGAGAATAGGTGAGCAAACTTAATTTGATGAAGGTTAAAGTCCTTCCTTGAAGTTAGGAGGTTAGAGGTTTGTTGTTTATTTTGATGTCTTGCATAATGAGTGAAAAGTGTACTTGATGTTTTCAAATTGGTATATGACCTAATTGTTTGTATTAACCAAAGTGAGGAAATTCTTATTTTGATTTATTTGAGATGAATTTTAATGTTTCCTCGAGGATGAGCAAAAGTTTAAGTGTGGGGTGTTGATGTGAGGCCAAAAATACATATTTTTAATCATTGTTTACCTCACATTTATTATTTATAATTTTCCCTTTTGAGCATGAATTTTATGAATTATGCTAAATAGTGTATTTTATTTGTAGGAGTAAACTGGTGTAAAGTTGAAGAAGTTTAGAGCTAAATCAAATTAATGATGAAAGATTGAAGAAGAAAATCAAGCATGAGCTTAATGGATTAAATTCAATATAATAATGTATAAAGTATAAAGTTGCAAAGTTCAATTTAAAAAGAGGATGCTTCCACGTGGCAGCAGTGGAGTGGAAGACGTGACTTCAGATTGTTTAAAGCATCGGTTAAGGCGGTTACAGAATATGCGTAGAATTAACAAATTCAATTCCGTTTGGTTTTGGGTTTCTAGTTTGTTTTGGACTCAATTATTTTATTTAGGGTTTAATACATCTAGAAATAGTCCTTAGAAATAATTATTTTAGGAGATCAATTAGGAGGTACTTCACAAGAAAAAGTTGTCAATACGTTTTACGTTCTTGTTGATTTTGTAGAGCTTAATATGTTAGACTTTAATGTTATTGTTGGTGTGGATTGGCTACACTCTTGTTATGCTTCTATTGATTGTAGAACCTGTGTAGTTAGGCTTTAGTTCCCGAATGAGCCTATCCCAGAATGGAAGGTGGGGACTTTTATGCCTAGAGGTTAGTTTGATCCTTATATGAAGGTTATAAGGATGATGACTAAAGGTTGCATTTACCACTTGGTTAGGGTGAGGGAAATAGATTTTTGTATTGACCAACTTCAAGGGACTAGTTATTTCTCTAAGATTGATCGTCGATCGGGTTATCACCAATTGAGGGTAAAGGAGGATGATATTCTAAAGATTGCTTTTAGAACCCGGTATGGTCAATATGAGTTTTTTGTAATTTCGTTTGGGTTGACTAATGCCCTGATGGCATTTATGGGTTTGATGAATAAGGTATTTAGGCAATACCTTGACATGTAGTAATTGTGTTCATTGATGATATATTGATTTATCAAAGAAGTGAGGATGAGCTTTGAGGATTGTGTTGCAAGTTCTTAAGGACCAACAACTCTATGCAAAGTTTAGCAAATGTGAATTTTGCTTAAGGTCTATAGCTTTCTTTGGTCATATAATGTCAAGTAAGAGTATTGAGGTATATCCTAAGAAGATGGTTGTGGTCAAGAGTTGACCTAGACCTCTAACCCCTTCGAATATTAGAAGATTCTTGTGTTTGGCCGACTTCTATAGAAGGTTTGTTGAGGGGTTTTCTTCCATTATCTCTCATTTGACGGCTTTGACTCAAAAGAAGGCTAAGTTCATATGGTTCGAAGCTTGTGAGAAGAGTTTCTAAGAATTGAAAGATAGACTTACTTCCGCTCCGGTGTTGACTTTACTGGAAGGGACGGATGATTTTGTTGTTTAATGTGATGCCTCAAGATTTGGTCTAGGGTGTGCTAATGCAAAAATGGGAAAGTCATTGCCTACGCTTCAAGGCAACTTAAGATTCATGAAAAGAATTATCCTACCTATGACCTTGAATTAGCGGCAGTTGTTTTGCTTTAAAGATTTGGAAGCATTATTTGTACGGAGTGCATGTTGATGTTTTCACAGACCATAAGAGTTTGCAATATGTGTTCAATCAAAATGATTTTAATCTTCACGAAAGGATGTGGCTTGAATTATTGAAGGTTTATGACATGAGTGTTCTTTATCACCCTAGTAAAGCTAATATGGTAGCAGATGCTCTTAGTCAGTTATTGATGGGTAGTGTTGCTCATGTTGAAGAATAAATGAAAGAGTTGGTTAGAGATGTTCATAGATTGACCCGATTAGGTGTTCAATTAGTGGATTCCACCAAGGGCGGTGTTATGGTTCATAATGAGTCTGAATCATCTTTTGTGGCGGATGTGAAAGCTAAGCAAAGGCTTGATCCAATTTTGGTTGACTTAAAAGAAGCGGTACTTACGAATTCCAATGAGGCTTTCTCCCTAGGGGGAGATGTTGTGATTAGATAGCAAGGTCGTTGAGTGTCCCTAATGTTCATGATTTGGGTTTACTTGAAAATCTCACCCATGAAGGGTGTAATGAGGTTTGGGAAGTAAGGAAAGCTTAGGCCTCATTTTGTAAGCCCATATGAGATTTTAAGACAGGTTGGTAAGGTTACTTATGAGTTAGATTTGCAAAGTGAGTTTGTGTCGGTGCATCCGATTTTCCATATCTCTACGCTTAAGAAGTGTGTTGGAGATCCGACATCCATAGTTCCCTTAGAAGGGTTGTGAATTTATGAAAGTCTTTCTTATGAGGAAGTTTCGGTTGAGATTTTAAACCGGCAAATAAACAAGTTGAGAAACAAGGGAGTTGCTTTCATAAAAGGTTATGGAAGAACTATTTAGTTAAGTGTGCTACTTGGGATGATGAGTTCAGCATGGTATCTTCATCTCTTTTCTTCTACTCATACTCTAGTTTGAGATGATGAGTTCAGCATGGTTTGTTCTTTGTTTTGGAGTCATGTGTGTTTTATGTGTTCCATGATTTCCTTATATTATGCATGTTCATAAGAAACTTGTTCTTTGAAGAAATTTTGTTTATATGATTAATTTTCCTCATGTTGTTGTGCATTGAGTATGAGTTACGTATATACTTCAGGTGATGAATTGTTGAACATGCTTTAGCTAGGCTATTGAGTATGAATTTCATAAAGGCTCCATGAGATGGTGTTCAGCATGCTTTAAGTTTGGAGAAGGTAATTCCTCCTTGAAAATGAGAAATTTTTGAGATTTCATGCATACTGGTTGTTAGATGTAGTTCCTATCTTCCTTAGAATGAATTGAGTATGTTTGAGTTTGGAGTTGATGTTTCCTCCTTAGTTATGTGTATTTTGTTGAGTTGCATGCATGATGGGCTGCTAGTATTGAGTCTTTACTTCTGTAAGGTGTCTAGAACGTCATTCGAGGGCGAATGTTCCCAAGGTGGAGATAATGTAATACCCCGGAATCTAATAGGCTAGATTAGGGCTAAGTGAGAGGGCAAGAGCCAAGGGAGAGAGCTAAAGTAGCCCAACACTCCCTATGAACTGCCCACCAACCACGAGAGCCTTCACGGCTCTTGGTGGCCACCACGGCTAGTGGTGCCACTCGTGGTGGTGAGGCAGTATACTACTCAAGGCTGCCCAAGCTAGACTCCTCCAGACAAGCCATTTCACGGCTCGTGAAACCTTAGACGGATGTGGGAGGGGTCGTGGTGGTGCCTTAGATTTTTAGGGGAAAAGGGAAGGTGGCCTAGCCACTGGTCCAAGACCACGAAGAGGACAACGGGTCGTGGTGAGGACCACGGCTCGCGGAGCCTCTCGTTAAGAGTGGACAGTGGACTACCAAGTGGGGGTTAAATGGGTCATTCCAGTTTTAATTAGAATAAAGATAAGTTGTTTTGCCTAAGTCTAGTACACCTATATAAGTCATTTAAACTCTAAAATTCACCCATTCAAGTCATTATTTCCAAACCCCAAAAGAAAATCAAAGATCTTCCTCTTCAAAATATTTCTCTCTCTAGAAACTTGAAGAAGAAGAAGAAGATTCAAGCTAGGGTTCAAGAGCAAGCTTGCATACTTCAATTTCTTTGGGATTTGATAGTAAGGTATGATAGTTTTCATACCATGGATTCCTTGAATCCATGGAGTTCCCAAATCTCTCAATTTCAAAAGGTAGAATTCCCCAACTGATTTAGGGTTATGTTCAATTGTCAAGGGTTCTGTCCAAAGTTTATTTAATTGATTGGATTATGATCTTCTATTCATGAATTGATGAATTACAATGCTTTTATGATGAATTCCCCGATGAACCCATGTAATTCCCATGTTTTCAAGTTATGAACTATGTGTTATGGGATTATGATGAAATCCATATCTAACCCATGTTTTCTAAGAGTTTATGATTGAAATCTATGCAAATGCTTAATGATGCTTTGACAGTAAAGTATCAATGATGATGATGTTGCTCTGTTGTTGAAAGGATATTCTCATAAAACACATACTAATATGATGTGAATGGTTTTCTCACATAATGGTGATTCTAAGGTTGAAAGACTTTCTCACCTAATTGAATCTAAGATTAAAAGTGATCATGGACGGTGAAAGGTTTCCTCATGCATGGTCTATAGAGCTATCCTAATGAACTCATTTGAATTGGTTGTCCAATGGAAATATTTCCATGAGACATGAGTTAAGTCAAAACTTAATAACTACTATGTGGGATTTATGCTTAGCACCGAGTGGATATTGTAGTGAGATGGAAGCTCTCACATAGTAGAGTCCGGGTTTCCAAAGTAATCTAAGGAGATGAAATCCCTCACGTAGTGGCGTCTGGGTTTCTTATAGCAATCTCTGTATCCTTTAAATTGTGTGCCCCCATAGATTATTTAGGTATTGGATCCACCTAAGCTAAGAGTTCATTGTTCTACCTTAGGCTAGTAAAACAACCCTTTTCGGTGTGGGAAACAATGAGGGATCATGTTATAGCTCACATGGTCTCTTGTTGGTTAAGGCTAATTTCCACAACAAGATTAATAATGAACTAGGGCTACTTCAAGAAGTATGGCATATGAGTTCAAAGGTTTTAAAGATGATGTTCACTTGCATTGACTATAATGTAATGACTTATGTTTTCCAACTCTTTCATATGATGTTGTAGATTGTTAAATTGCATGTCATGAAATGAAATTTCCCTTTTAGCATGTTTTAAATGTTTTTTGCATGCCAATCATACTTGGTACATTATTTTGTACTAATGCATACTCTTACCTTTACCAAATATAGGGTCTGATATTCAGGGTTCTCAATTTCGTGGCTACAAGTTGACTTCAGATTTAATCCTAGCTTTGGTGGGTCCTCATACTTCGAGCGGAGTTTTATTGTATTCAGTTTCTTTAGTGTATTTCTCTTTTGGACATGATGTATGGGCTAGGCCCAATTTCATTCGATTGTAATAGATGGCTATGATGAGACAAAGTGTCTAGACTTCCGCTTTTCTTTATAAAATCTATTTGGACTTGAAATGTTGTTTTACTCTTATTGTTCTAGTTCTTATGTTATAAGGACTAAGTGGCTTGTATGGAGTCCTTCGGCGTTATATACGCCATGTTACATCTAGGGGTACCCCTGGACCGTGACAAACTTGGTTATCAGAGCACAAGGTTTAGAATGGTCCTAGGATGTCTCATAAGCCACGTCTAGTAGAGTCTTGTTCATGAGTATGAAGGGTGCCACACTTATGAATGAGAGGCTACAAGATGTTTAGAAAGCTCCACTTTTTTTCATTACTCTTAAGTCGTGCAATAGAGTTTAACTCTATAAGGTCCTTCTCCTAATCCTTACCCGGTGGTCTACATGACATGACTACTCAAGGACCTTTCGCTAGTGCAATTGAGGGAGACAAGGATGATCAAGGAGCTCCTCCTCATGCTCCTCAAGCTCTAGTCGACCGTTTGATCGATCAAGTGACTAATGCGGAGTTTATGGCTGCTTTTCTATTATTGGCTCAAGCCACGATGGCCTAGGCTAATAGGGAAGTTGTGGTCCACGTGAACCCAATTGTGGGTACGACAGCATATGAAATAAGGAACTTCACTAGGAGAAATACTCTGGAAGAAAGATCTAGAAAACTAGAAAGGGAAAGAACCGAGGACAGTAACTCTACGTTTGATGGATATGGTCGTCCTAGATTTCAAGATAAGTTTTTCGAACAAAGTTCTTCTAAGGTTCCTCTAAGGTTTAGAAAAGAGAGAGTGTCTAACCCTAAGTCTCAAGGAAAGGGTAGTGGATCCCTATTTCCTAATTGTTCTAGGTGTGTAAAGAGGCACGAGGGTAAATGTCTAGCCGGCAGAGAGGGTTGCTATGGTTGTGGTAAAAGTGGTCACAAAATGAGGGATTGCCCAATGCTTATGACAAAAGGAAGAGAGGGCAAGCACGCTCCTCCTAGTGGTTCGGTTACTAGATCTCTCAATCAAGATAGGTTCTATGCTATTCAGGCTCATGGTGAACAAGAGCGTTCTCCCAATGTGGTTTTTGATAAGTTGAAAGTCTTCCAACTTGTTGTATATGCTTTATTAGATCCCGATGCTACCTTGTCTTTTGTGACACCAAAGTATGGCTATGTGGATTTATCTGTAGTTAGAGCCATTTTTCTGTCTCTACTCATGTTGATGATTCTATTGTGGCTAAGAGGGTTTACAGGAAGTGTCTCGCTTTCCCTATCTTATAGAGTTACTCTTGTTGATCTGGCAGAGCTTGATATGCTAAACTTTGATGTTATTGTTCATATGGATTGGTTGCACTCTTGTTATTCTTTTATTGATTGTAGAACCTGTGTAGTCAAGCTTCAGTTCCCGAATGAACATATGCCAGAATGGAAGGGGAGAAATTTTATGCCTATAGGTTAGTCTGTTCCTTATACGAAGGCTAGAAGGATGATGACTAAAGGTTGCATTTACCACCTCGTAAGGGTGAGGGAAATAAATTTTTGTATTGACGAACTTCAAGGGGCTAGTTGTTTCTCTAAGATTTATCTTCGATCGGGTTATCACCAATTGAGGGTGAAGGATGATGATATTCCAAAAACGGATTTTAGAACCCGGTATTGTCATTATTTGTTTTTGGTAATGTCGTTTGGGTTGACTAATGCCCCGTTGGCATTTATGTTTTTGATAAATAGGGTGTTTAGACAACACATTGGCATGTTGTAATTGTGTTCATTGATGATATATTTATTTATTTGAGAAGTGAGAATGAGCATATGGATCATTTAAGGATTGTTTTGAAAGTTCTTAAGGACCAAAAACTCTATGCGAAGTTTAGCAAATGTGATTTTTGGTTAAGGTCTGTAGCTTTCCTCGGTCATATAGTGTTAAGTAAGGGTATTGAGGTAGATCCTAAGAAGACGAATGCGGTCAAGAGTTGGCCTAGAACTCTAACCCCTTTGAATATTAGAAGATTTTTGGGTTTGGCCAATTACTATAGAAGGTTTGTTGAGGGGTTTCTTCCATTACCTCTCCTTTAACGGCTTTGACTCAAAAGAAGGCTAAGTTCATATGGTCAGAAGCTTATTTGATTAGTTTCCAATAGTTGAAAGATAGACTTACTTCCGCTCCAGTGTTGACCTTACTGGAATGGACGGACGGTTTTATGGTTTATTGTGATGCCTCAAGGATTGGGCTAGGGTGTATGCTAATGCAAAATGGGAAATTCATTGCCAACACTTCAAGGTAACTTAAGATTCATGAGAAGAACTATCCTACCCATGATCTTGAATTAGCTACGGTTATTTTTGCCTTAAAGATTTGGAGGCATTAATTGTACGGAGTGCATGGTTGATGTTTTCACCGACCATGAGAGTTTGCAATATGTGTTCAATCCAAAGGATTTGAATCCTCACCAAAGTAGGTGGCTTGAATTACTGATGGAGTATGACATGAGTGTTGTTCATCACTCCGGTAAAGCTAATGTGGTAGCAAATGCTCTTAGTTGGTTATCGATGGGTAGTATTGCTCGTGTTGAAAAAGAAAAGAATGAGTTGGTTAGAGATGTTCATAGATTGGACCGATTAGGTGTTTAATTAGTAGATTCCACATAGGATGATGTTATGGTTCATAATAGGGCCGAATCATCTTTTGTGGCAGATGTGAAAGATAAGCAAAGGGTTGTTCCAATTTTCGTTGACTTGAAAGAAGCAGTACTTAAGTAATTTGTTGAGAATTTCACCTAAGGGGAAGATGTTGTGCTTAGATAGCAAGGTCATTGAGTGTCCCTGATGTTTATCCTGAGCAACGACACTAACCTACAGTATGAGTGTCTACGATCGTCAATAGTATAGTAACCCAACTAAAGGTTCGGGTCGTGTCCCAAGGGAGCGGTTTTGAGAATTCATATAAATATAAAATTGCATTCTAACTAGTCGTAGCTAAAGCTATTAATGAACAAAAACATAGTAAATTAAAGGAGGTGACCCGAAAGTGTCAAATATCGAATGGGGGTTTTGTAACATGTGATAAAACAGCAAAATAAACAAGAAAATCAAGTATAGCGAAAGGTTCTTGGGGTGTGACCACAATACAAGTTGAGATAAATCGTTGGGTACATGCCTTTAATAGGAAATTTGCAAGACAATAGTGACTAGGCTAAGCTTTAAATGGAAATAAGTTCCCTCTCGGGCAACTTACCCCGTTTCAAATGCGTTTCTCTCGGACACCCATTTGTCGCATGAAGAACAGCCTACACCTTACCCCACTCACACTCTCGAGCTGAGTGCTAGGATATGGGACTAGGGCTCACCCTCTTGGGCTGAACCTCATGTCAACCCACTCCTTAGGCCATCAGTCTAGTAGTTTTGGTTTCGCGACCTCCTCCCGGGCTAGCCAAAAATACATGGGTGGCTTTGTATTTGCAACTACAAACCCTTTGAATTAAACCACAACCACTAGGTGAAATCACCATTAACATACATCTAACCTATCAGCAAGCAAGACCCAACAAGAATATCAACCCATATTTGCTAAATCGCATCCCAAGAATGGGGTTTTTTAGCCACACATCAAGAAATAGGTATTATACCTAACATGATAAAGAAATCAACTTGGTATAAGAAATTAAACCTTGAATTAAGCTATGGAAGAAGAATAAAGAAGATCCACTTCCAACTTGGGGAAGATGAACTCATTTCTTCAAGTCTCCACAAAACCCTCTCCAAACTTGAGAAAAAAATACTATAGACTAATAATAATATTTACTCTAAAATGTTCCACACTAAGACTACAACTCTAACTAGTATTTATAGTTTTCACAGATTGTGCTGCAGAGGATCATTCGGCGACATTAGTCGAGATCGCCAATGAACTCGGTTATCCACCATTTAATCAGCGCATCGCCTTCAGTGTCTTGCCTTCAGCATCCTCATATTCTGGATCATTGGGCGGTATAGTACTACTTCGAGAAACTAATCGGCGACTCACGGACTGCTCTTTTCTTCGCCTTTTGATCCACTTCCTTCAAGGCTTCGCATACTCGAACAAAGGGCGGTGCATGTCAATTCAGCGACTCGCCAAGTTGGACTCGGCATCCGCAAACTTTCATTTCTTGTTCTTTTCAGCCCTTTTGCTCCGTTTTGCGCCTAAGTGTCCATGCTTCTAGTAAAACTTCAAATACCTGAAACTTAAGCATTTTAATCAGGTATTGAGATAAAACAAGCATTCGAGGACACTATTCCTATGAAAATAAATCCCTAAATGAGTCCAATTTGTTGACTCATCAACACCCCCGACTTAAACTTTTGCTTGTCCTCAAGCAAACTCAAGTTCAGTCGTTCAACGTGTCTCAAATAGTGATACACAAGACTAAATCGTGAACATACACAACCAGATGCAAATTACTTATGCAAAGATCAACTGTGTACTCAAAGATTAAAGTTGTGACACACCATTACCAAAGATTCTCATGCTCGCAATACTTTCTACTTGTGCAAGTTCAATTTCAACAAAAAGTATCTAAATGCCCTCACACAAAGAATGATTCCATATTCACACCTATAGGCTAATCAATTTAAGATCAGGAATTAGATGCAATGCCCACACTCAAAAAGAGGAAGACAGTGCATGTTTTCACCCATAGGCTTGCCCTTATTTTCCAATTGATCTTCGGTTAGGCTCACTCAAGATTAGAAAGGTCTTTCTAAGGCTTGTAATGGAGCTGAGTGCAAAGGTATGGTCATTTAGACTCAGTGAATTTTTCCTCATGAGATGTAGTATTCTCTAAGAATTCTTTTTTCTTCCTTTATCATTTTTTTTCTAGTGCTTGTAAGTCATCTTTTTATTCACCTCCATGGTTTGCTTGGAAACCCGATTTTATTCCACTTTTCTTTTTATTAAAGGGTTTCCGTTGTTTTGCAACACCATGGGTTAAGGGGGACTTTTCTTGCACTTCTTTACTTCTCCTTTTCCTTTTCACCACACCCCCAACTTAGGCCTTTGGCCTAAGTTGGCTATATGCTAAACCACAAATCAAGAGGATTATAGGTAGTCGGTCAAATAAGGTCTAGGGTTCATCAGGGTTCATCAAGGTTCATCAAGGTTCTTCCAAAGAAAGGTAAGGCTCAAAGGGTGTTCAAGAGAGTTTCACACCCTTACGGGCAGTCCATGAAAGAGGTATATGTCAAATCTAGCTCACACTCTTTAAAGTTGCCTAAGATCATTTCAAGAGCACACCGTTCTAAATCAATCAGACTAACGGGGAAAATTCTGGGTTTATTCATACATGGTTCAAAGTAAGCTGATCACACAAGGCATCGACACTTAAGTCAAACAAGACTACACATTTTTGCTACTGTGCAACGGTTATGACAAGAAAATCAATTCGATAAATGGCTAATCACAACAAGATGCAAATAGTTCACATATTGTCTATGCAACTTCATTTGGCCTCATCGTAGACGTACATTCATGTTCGTTCAACTATGAGCACTATTCAAGTCATCGATATTGATCAAAATCGATACTCGAATTTGCAAAAGAACAGCCACATTCAACACATACAAGAGGTGGCAAAAAGTTTTTTGAAGGGTCAAAAATCATTTTCAATTAAAAGCAAGGAGCCACTAGGTCAAACCTTCCACAAAAAGCAGTGTCTAACACAATTTAAGCTAAAAACCCAATATATAAATAAAACAAGAGTCATAATTAGCACACAAAAAGCGGGCCTCAATCCACCACAAATAAAAACCATTTGTGCTCAAATGCAAATAAAGTAAAATATCCAAAAGTGAAAGAAAGTAAGACAGAGAGGGAGGTAAAGAAAGGATCCTGTTTATGCAGTCTCTCCATCTGTCTGGGCCTCAGTGCCTGGTGCAGCAGTGTGTACTTTGCCATCATTTCTCGGGGTCACCTCAGGAGGAACAGTAGTACCAGATCCACTAGGAGTTGCCACAGGTGTATCCGCCAAAAAGTTTCGCACAGCTGAATAGAAACCCCGAACCATGAAGGGATATAGGACCCTTGGGGAGTAGTCTCCTTGTCAGAAATGGGCCTCTTGCCCTTGCCTTTATTTCCAGGTGGAGGTTCTTGTCTTCTCTTTTTGGGAGAATTTGACCCCATTTCATTTATTGTGATATCCCGTGCTCTTTTCCTGGGTGGCATGACAATATTGGTTTTTACAATATCTCGGGATACTCAGACTTCTCCCTGCTAGACTCAACAACATGAAAGCACAATCGCACAAGATTTAGCCGATTTTAAGGCATAAAAATACGGGATTTTAACAATATAAACACTATGGGCAGGATTTTCACAGGCATAACCAAAAACAATTAAGAGCACACATCACTAAGATAAGATCATTGCAAATGAGTACAAAATTGCTAAAAAAAAATTTGGGGTAAAGAAAACCAACCTTAGATGCCGATTAAAATACTTTTGAAATGCTAGGCGGCAATGTAATCTAAATCCAAGCACAAATCAATGACTATAATACTCTAAAAGTGCAAAATATATAAACTAGAGTGCGGGTGTGAGTTTTGGAAGATACATAGTGAGGGAAAGTGAAAGAGTTTGAAACTTTTAAACCTTTGGCCTTAAAACCGTCTAGTTCTCACCTAGTTAGCGACGTTAATCATTCTCGTTGACACACTCGGCGATCCATCGAGGGGTCACTAACCTCGTCGAGTTTTACAGGACCTCCAGTTAATATGGGGGTCCAAACGGCGGACTAGATCGTGATCGCCGACCTAGTCGGTGATTTGCCAAG
The DNA here is from genome assembly GCA_029582605.1 of Solanum gracilifrons. Classification (NCBI taxonomy): domain Eukaryota; kingdom Viridiplantae; phylum Streptophyta; class Magnoliopsida; order Solanales; family Solanaceae; genus Solanum; species Solanum gracilifrons. Next base: position 49,908 of record JAJOOH010003494.1, on the reverse strand, counting down.
CTTATCTTGCGCTCGCCGAGTTTTACATACTCTAATTTGAAGATGTCTTGAGTCAAACAGAAGATTAGGTCAGGCTTGCCGTCCTCCTCGGCGATGCGCTGACTGGACCATTTACTCGCCAACCATCACTTTTCAAACACTTTCCATACTTTAACCTGCACAATCAACACTCCATTATTTACCAAAACAAAAATAAAGCAATAAAAGGGTCTTGGGTTGCCTCCCAAGCAGCGCCTTAGTTTACGTCGTGGCACGACACAACTCCTCACTCTAGTTCAATTAGTGAGGTTTGCCTCATTTTTTTAAGGCCACCTCTCTTTTGGCTTTGGGTAGAGAGAAGATAACAGTTGGTCTATTTGGGACCTTTGTCATCATTCACACCCATTCTTCATATTTCAACACACAAACAAACAAAACAAAACTAAAAATAAAATTAGTAAAACTACAACAAATAAAAACAGATATTCTACTTAACTAAGAATTCCCAAATAACACCACTCCCCGGCAGCGGCACCATTTTGATGCCTACGGTATGAGTATCTACGATCGTCGATAGTATAGTATCCCAACTTTACTACAGTTTGGGGTCGTTTCCCAAGGTAACGGTTTTGAGAATTGATAGAAAAATAAAATTATATTTTAACTAGTCGTATCTAAATATATTAACAAACAAAAACATAGTAAATTAAAGGGGGTGACACGAAAGTATCAAATATCAAATGGTGGTTTTGTAACAAGTGATAAAACAGCAAAATAAACAAGAAAATCAAGTATGGGAAAAGGTTCTTGGGATGTGACCGCAATACAAGTTGAGATAAATCGTTGGGTACATGCTTTCAATAGGAAATTAGCCAGACAATAGTGACTAGGCTAAGCTTTAAATAGAAATAAGTTCCCCCTCGGGCAACTTACCCCGTTTCAAATATGTTCCTCTTGGACACCCATTTGCTACATGAAGACCATCCTACGCCTTACTCCACTCACTCTCTCGAGCTGAATGTTAGGATATGGGACTAGGGCTCACCCTCTCGGGCTGAACCTCATGTCGACCCACTCCTTAGGCCATCAGTCTAGTGGTTTTGGTTTCGCAACCTCCTTCTCGAGCAAGTGGAAAATACATAGGTGGCTTTGTATTTGCAACTACCAACCATTTATATTAAAACACAACCACTAGGTTAAATCACCATTAACATACATCTAACCTATCAGCAAGCAAGACCCAACAAGAATATTAACCTATATTTTCTAAATCACACCCCAAGAATTGAGGTTTTTTAGCCACACATCAAGAAATATGAAATTATACCTAACATTATAAAGAAATCAACTGGGTATAAGAAATTAAACCTTGAATTAAGATATGGAAGAAGAATAAAGAAGACCCACTTCCAACTTGGGGAAGATGAACTCCTTTCTTCAAGTCTCCACAAACCCTCTCCAAACTTTAGAGAAAAATTACTAACTAATAATAATATTTACTCTAAAATGTTCCACACTAAGACTACAACTCTAACTAGTATTTATAGTTTTCACAGATTGTGCTGAGGAGGATCGTTCGATGACATTAGTCGAGATCGCCGACGAACTTGGCGATCCGCCCTTTAATCAGCTTAACGCCTTCAGTATCCTCATATTCTGGGTCATTGGGCGGTACAGTACTGCTTCACGGAATTAATCGGCGACTCGTTGACTGCTTCTTTCCTCGCCTTTTGATCTACTTCCTTCAAGGTTTCGCATACTGGAACAAACGGTGGTGCATGTCAATTCGGCGACTCGCCAAGTTGGATTCGGCGATCCGCAGACTTTCATTTCTTGTTCTTTTCAGCCCTTTTTGCTCCGTTTTGCGCCTAAGTGTCCATGCTTCTAGTAAAACTTCAAATACCTGAAACTTAAGCATTTTAATCAGGCATTGAGATCAAACAAGCATTCGAGGACACTATTCCTATGAAAATAAATCCTTGAATGAGTCCAATTTGTGGACTCATCAGTCCCTAATATTCATGTTTGGGTTTACTTGAAAATCTCACCCATGAAGGGTGTAATGAGGTTTGTGAAGTAAGGGAAGCTTAGTCCTCATTTTGTAGGCCCATATGAGATTTTAAGATGGGTTGGTATGGTTACTTATGAATTAGATTTGCCAAGTGAGTTGGTGTCGGTGCATCTGGTTTTCCATTTCTCTACGCTTAAGAAGTGTGTTGGAGATCCGACATCCATAGTTCCCTTAGAAGGGTTCGGAATGTATGAAATTCTTTCTGATGAGGAAGTTGTGTTTGAGATTTTAGGCCGGCAAGTAAATAAGTTGAGAAACAAGGAAGTTGCTTTTGTAAAAGGTTATGGAGGAATCATTTAGTTGAGGGTGGTACTTCGGAGGTCTATATGATGTCCCGATATCCTCACTTATTTCCTTCTACTCCTATTCTAGTTTGAGATGATGATTTCCTCATGGTTTGTTCTTTGTTTTGGAGTCGTGAGTGTTTTATGTGTTCCATGATTTCCTTATGTTATGCATGTTCATGAAAAACTTGTGATTTGAATAAAATGAGTTTATATGATAAATTGTCCTCATGTTGTTGTGCATTAAGTATGAGTTTCCTATATACTTTATGAGATGAATTGTTTAACATGCTTTAGCTAGGCTATTGAGTATGAATTGCATAAATGTTCCAGGAGATGGTGTTGAGCATGATTTTAGTTTGGAGAAGGTTATTCCTCCTTGAACACGAGAAATTTTTGAGATTTCATGCATATTGGTTGTTAGATGTAGTTCCTATCTTCCTTATGATGAATTGAGTATGTTTGAGCTTGGAGTTGTGTGCATTTTGTTGAGTTTCATGCATGATGGATTGTTAGTATTGAGTCTTTACTTCCGTAAGGTTTCTAGAAACGTCATTCGAGGAAAAATGTTCCCAAGGGGGAGATAATGTAACACCTCAGAATCTAATAGGCTAGAATAGGGCTAAGTGAGAGGGCAAGAGCCAAGGGAGAGGGCTAGAGCAGCCCAAGTTTCCCTATGCACTGCCCACCTTCCACGAGAACCTTCACGGCTCGTGGTGGTGAGGCAGTAGCCTCCTCAAATCTTCCCAAGCTAGACTCCTCCACACAAGCCACTTCACGGCTCGTGAAGCCTTTTACAGATCATGGGAGGGGTCATGGTGATGCCTTTGACTTTTAGGGGCAAAGGGAAGGTGGTCTAGCCACTTGTCCAAGACCACGAAGAGGACCACGGCTCGTGGAGTCTCTCGTAAAGAGTGGACAGTGGACTGCCAAGTAGGGGTTAAATAGGTCATTCCGGTTTTAATTAGAATAAAGACAAGTCGTTTCGCCTAAGGCTAGTACACCTATATAAGTCATTTTAACTCTAAAACTCACCCATTCAAGTCATTATTTTCGAAACCCAAAAGAAAATCAAAGATCTTCCCCTCCAAAATATTTCTCTCTAGAAACTTGAAGAAGAAGGAGATTCAAGCTAGGGTTCAACAACAAGATTGCATACTTCAATATCTTTAGGCTTTGATAGTAAGGTATTATAGTTTTCATCCACGGATTCCTTTCATCCATGGAGTTCTCAAATCTCTCAATTTCAAAAGGTAGAATTTCCCAATGGGTTAGGGTTTTCATCAATTGTCATGGGTTCTTTTTAGAGTTTATTTAATTGATTGAATTATGATCGTCTATGCATGAATTGATGAAATGCAATGCTTTTATGATGAATTCCCCCATGAACTTATGTAATCCCCATGTTTTCAAGTTATGATCTATGTGTTATGGGATTTTGATTTTCAAAGAAGACTTTTATGAAATTGAGCATGTATTACTAGTTTTACATGAATTTATGATGAAATCCATATCGAACCCATTTTTTCTAAGAGTTTATGACTGAAAGTGGGTTTTGACCTCAAGGAGGTAAATTATGGAATTATGCATTTTCTATGAAATCTATGAAAAACGCTTTAATGATGCTTTGAGAGTAAAGTATCAATGATGATGTTTTTGTTGTGTTGTTGAAAGGATAATCTCATAAAACACATACTAGTACGATGTGAAAGGTTTTCTCACATAATGAAGATTCTAAGGTTGAAAGGCTTTCTCACCTAATTGAATCTAATATTAAAATTGATCATGGATGGTGAAAGGTTTTCTCACGCATGGTCTAAAGCGCTATCCTAATGAACTAATTTGGATTGGTTGTCCAAGAGACATCTTTTTATGAGACATGAGTTAATTCAAAACTTAATAACTACTCTGTGGTATTTATTCTTAGCACTGAGTGGATATTGTAGGGAGATGGAAGTTCTCACTTAGTAGAGTCTGGGCTTCCAAAGGAAACTCTCACGTAGTAGAGTCTGGGTTTCCAATGTAATCTCATGAAATGGAAGACCTCACGTAGTGGAGTCCGGGTTTCTAGTACCAATCTTTGTATCCCTTGAACTATGCGCCCCTATGGGTTATTTAGTTAGTGGATCCACTTAAGCTGAGAGTTCACGGTTCTACCTTAGGCAAGTAGAACAACCCTTTTTGCTGTAGGAAACACCGGGGGATCATGTTATAGCTCACATGGTCTCTTGTCTGTTAAGGATAATTCCCACAACAAGATTAATAATGAACTAGGGATACTTCAAGAAGTATGGCATATGACTTCAAAGGTTTTAAAGATGGTGTTCACTTGCATTGACTATGATGTTATGACGTATGTTTTCCAACTCTTTCATATGATGTTTTATCTTGTTAAATTGCATGTCATGAAATGAAATGTCCCTTTTAGCATGTTTTAAATGTTTTATGCATGGCTATCAGACTTGGTACATTATTTTGTACTAACACATACTCTTGCCTACATTTTTACCAAATGTAGGGTCCGATATTCAGGGTTCTCAGTTTCGTGGCTAGAAGTTGACTTGAGATATATTTCAAGGTTTGGAGAGTCCTCATGCTTCAAGGACGGAGTTTTATTGTATTCAGTTTCTTTCATGTGTTTCTCTTTTGGATATGATATATGGGCTAGGCCCAATTTCATTCGATTGTAATAGATGGCTATGATGAGACAAAGTGTCTAGACTTCCGCTTTTCTTTATAAAAACTTTTTGGACTTGAAATGTTGTTTTACTCTTATTGTTCTATTTCTTATGTTATGAGGACTAAGTGGCATGTATGGAGTCTTTCGGGGTTCTATACTCCATGTTACATCTAGAAGGTACCCTTGGGTCATGACAACGAGAGAGACATATAGAGTGATACTCTATCGCACGACATTAGAATGATGAAAGTAGTGGAATTGTCTAAACGTCTTATATCTTCCTATTCATAAATATGGCGCTCTTCACACTCATGAGCAAGACTCTACTTGAAGTGGCTTAATAGACATCATAGGACATTTCTAAGCCTAGATCCCTTATTACCAAGTTTGCATTGTCACGAACCAAAGTATACCCTAGGCGTAAGATGGCGTATAGGACCCCGAAAGGCCCTACACAAGTCACTTAGAATACATCATACAAGATAATAGAAATTAATGAATTCAAAAGATAACATTTTAAATTTCAAAGAGCTGTGACAAGCGGAAGTCTGCCATAAGTCTCAATAAACCATCTAATACATCATAACGAAAGTGATTGGGACGTAACCCATACATCACATAAAAAGTCAGAAAAGTGAAATGACATACAACTACAAAGGTATCTTGGGGCTCGAAACATGAGGACTCACCAATCAGGAAACTAATGAAACCAACTAGCCTCGAGTATGGGAGGTAGGAGCGTCGGATCCTACATAAGTGAAACAATGTAGGCACAAGTATGCATTAGTACACATAATGTACTAAGTATAGATTAATATGCATAAAATAGACATAATAGCATGAATGAATTAAAACATGTATGCATGATCATTCTTTGAACATTTAAAGACTTAAAGGAGAAATGACATGTGAATCATGAAATATGGTCAAATACATTAACATAAATGACATAAGAAAACTTTGAAGAAACATAGTCATTTTGTGGGATATTATCTTTAACCGATAATAAGACCATGAGAGATATATCATGGAATTCGGTATATAACTCATACCGAAAGAAGAGGAATCTACTTGCCAAGGTAGAATATGTACATATCATCTTTTGCTAAAGTAGATCCACTAGCTAGATCATTTAAGATATATACTATGGGGGAACGTAGTTTGGGACTAGAGGTTTCTACTAAAGACTACCCTAATTAAGCCTCCACCTAAAAGCCCTCTCGGTGCTAAGTCTAAATCTCAATTGAATAGATAAAAGTCAAATATCAATATAACATAGGAAAGACAATGATCAATACCAATCCACATCTTACAAGATCAAAACATAGAATAACTCTTTAATTATAATTCAGCATAGATGAGAAAACCAACTTTCACCAATGTGAATACATAAATGAGAAATACCTTTCACAATCATGATCATAATAGCATGTGAGAAAACCTTTCACAATTACATTGATACTTTCCTTTCAAAGAATCTCAAAATCATTTACAATAATTTCATAAAAACATGCATATCTTCATAAATTCATAGTTCATATGTTCATGGGCTCATCATAGGTTCATAGTTAAGAATCATAATTTTAGGCTTGGGTCAATATAATTTCAACTATATATCATGTACTAACTTTGATCATGCATTAGAAGACTTAATCAACAATAATAAAACATAATTGAATGAAACCCACAAGGATTGAATTGAAACTCTAATTTGATCAATTGAATTTGAGATTCAAGAATTGGAAACCTTGGGAACCAATGAAAGAATGGACTCCACGGGTGAATACCCACATACCTCGATGCTAGAAGCCCAAAAATAATGGAGGATTTATGAATTTGAGTTAACCCTAGCCTCTTCTCCTTCCTTAGTCTTGAGAGAATTTAGGGAGGATTAATTTCATTAGATATTGGGAAATTAGGAGAATGGGATTGAAATGGGTAATTTTAGGACCTAAAGGCTTTATATAAGGCTTAGGTAGAAGACAAAATGACTTAGTTTCGATTTTAAAAAATTAGGGAAAAAACTCAAAAAGCCCCTTAAAATAACTGCCAAAAAGTTCAGAACCCTTAATCTTTTGACCAACTTTCGACGGACCCTATCTATGGCTCGTAGGTCTTTCTATGATCCATAGACACCAACAGTAGAAACCAACTTTGACCCCTTAAAATATCACTAAGTTTGGGACCTACCTACGAGACCCAGCTATGGCTCGTAAAAAGATTGACAGGCCATCTTGGTGAACCGTAAAAAAGGGTACTGGACTTGATTTTGAAAAATTATTTTACCGCTTCCTACGGTTTCCATCTACGGCCCGTTGAACGAAACTGCAGCCCAAAAGTCCTTTCCCATAATCCGAGGTGTTACAAAAACATTTCTCCGGAAAATGTTTTCCAATTTTCTCGTGTTTGTTGGCTAAAATATTTTCCAAATCAACTCATTTTTCTCAAAGTTACGGAAAATGACTTTCATTCAAAAATTAAGGAAAACATTTTCCAAAACTCTACTTCATCCTTCAATATATTTTTTCTTACCCTACCCTATACCTCATACCCCCACCCCCACATCCAAAAAAATATTTTTTTAAAATTTTCATATTTTTAAAATTTCAAATAATTCTTTACTCCTACCCCCAGAACAACCCTCTACTCTCAAACCATCCCCCACCTCTCCACCTCCTCCAAGCAAAAAAATTTCAAATTATTTTTGAAACATATTTCAAATTTTAAGATTTATTTAACACCCCGTATTCGAAAAAGGGAAATAAACAGATTTTGAGAAAACTGCAGGTGCCAGACATGGAGACCAACCACGGCTCGTGGGTTGAACCACGGACCGTAGGTAGGTCCGTAGGTTGGCCACCCTGCCTAGTGAATTGAAGTCAAGAACTACAGCTAGACCTACGAATCTAGGTCATACCATGGTCTGTGGTTGTAATTGGTGGTTCAAAGGCCTAAAATCCCAACTCTCTCATCCTAACGACGGTCTACCAGGATGGGCAGTGGGTCAGACCATTGTCCATCAATTGGGGACCGTGGTTGGTCAGGTGGCAGTTATTTTCAAGGTTAGTTGGGTCTTTTCCTCATTAATTAGTTCTTATACTACGTCATTTTGCCTATGTTTAGGACCCCTATATAAGCCTTTTAAACCCAAAATTCACCCCATTTAATTCATTCTTCCAAATTCCCAAAAGAAAACCAAATTCCTCTCCAAATATTCTCTCTATAACTTGAACAAAAAAAAGAAGATTCAACCTAGGGTTTCAAGCTAAGGTTCCAATTCTTCCATTGAAGGCTAGCATTTTGATTCAAGATAAGATAGTTTTCATCCATGGATTCCTTTCATCCACGGAGTTCCTAAATTCTCTATTTCAAAAAGTAGAATTCTCTAATTGAGTTATGGTTTTGTTCAATTAGAATGAGTTTTTTTCATTATTGATTTAATTGATTGGATTATGATCTTCTAAGCATGAATTGATGAATTGCAATGGTTTTATGATGGTTTCCCTTATGAACCCATGTAATCCCTATGCTTTCAAGATATGAACTATATGTTGTGGGGTTTTGATTTTAGAGGAAGAGTTTTATGAAGTTAAGCATGTAATGAGAATTGCATGAGTTTATGATGAAATCCATATCTAACCCTTGTTTTCTAAATGTTGATGATTGAAAGAGGGTTTTGCCTTAAAAGGTGATTATGGAACTATGCATGTTTTAATAGTGCTTTTAGAGTAAACTACCAATGATAATGTTGTGTTGTGAAAGGATATTCTCATAAACACATACTAGCATGATGTGAAATGTTTTCTCACATAGAAAGAATTCTTAGGTTGAAAGGATTTCTCACCTAATTGAATCGATGAATAAGAGCTATCCTAATGAACTAGCTTGGATTGGCAAGATGACATGCCTTTCCATGGATAATGAGAATAAGTAAGAAAATACTATTCCGTGGGATTTATGCTTAGCACCTAGTGGATATTGACATTGAGATGGAAGCTCTACCGTTAGTAGAGGATGGGTTTCTAGAAGAAGTCTCGTGAGATTGAAGCTCTCCCGCTAGTAGTCGGGTTTCTAGTAAAAATCTCCTAATCCCTTAACTATGTGCCCCCATAGGTTGATTAGCTAGTGGATTCACTTAGGTTAAAAGTTCATGGTTCTACCTTAGGCAAGTAAAAGTGTTGTGGACGAATCATTTAGTTAAGGGTGCTACTTGGGAAGCTGAGGCCGATATGATGTCCCGATATCCTCATTTTTTCATTCTACTCCTACTCTAGCTTAAGGTAATGAGTTCCTCGTGGTTGATCATTGTTTTGGAGTCATGTGTGTTCTATGTGTTTCCATGATTTCCATATTTATGCATGTTCATGAAAAAACTGATGTTTGAAAGAAATGATTTATATGATTTATTTTCTTCATGTTGTTGTGCATTGAGTATGAGTTGCCTACAGACTTCATGAGATGAATTGAGGAACATGCTTTAGATATGCTTTTTGAGAGTGAATTGCATATGAGCTCCATGAGATTGTGTTGAGCATGATTTTAGCTTCGAGAATGTAGTTCCTCCTTCAACATGAGAATTTTTGAAATTTCATGCATATTGGGTTGTTAGATACAATTCCTACTTCCTTTTTGATACATTTGAGTATGATAAGCTTGGAGTTGATGTTTCCTCCTTATTTATGTGCATTGCATGCATAATGGGTTGTTAGAGTTGGTGTCACCCCTCTTATCATGCTTTGAGAACATCCTAGCTTGGAGTCGATAGTTCCTCCTAGATTTTATGCATTGCATTGTTAGATTGGGTTGTTAGTTCCTCTCCTACTCTCTTAGAACCAGTTTAAATCTCATTGTAGGACTAATGGTCCCAAGGGGGAGATATTGTAACACCCCGTATCCGAAAAAGGGAAATGAACCAAATTTTGGGAAAACTATAGGTGCCAGCCATGGAGGCCAACCACGGCCCATGGGTTGAACCACGGATCGTAGGTGGGTCCGTGGGTTGGATACCTACCAAGCTAATTGAGGCCAAGAACTACGGATACACCTACGGACCGTAGGTCAGACTACAATCTGTGGCCCATGGTTCAAAGGTCCCAAATCCCAACTCTCTGATCCAAACGACGGTCCATCAGGACGGGCCGTGGGTCAAACCACAGTCCATCGACTGGGGTTTTTGGTTGGTCAGCTGGCAGTTAATTTCAGGGTTAGTTGGGTCATTTCCTAATTAATTTGTTCATATACTACATCGTTTTGCCTATGTTTAGGACCCATATATAAGTCGTTTAACCCCCAAATTCACTCTATTTAATTCATTCTTCCAAATTCCCAAAAGCAAACCAAATTCCTCTCCAAATATTCTCTCTCTAGAACTTCAAGAAAAATAAGAAGACTCAACCTAGGGTTTCAAGCTAAGGTTCCAATTCTTCTATTGAAGACTAGAATTTGGATTCAAGTTATGATAGTTTTCATCCATGGAGTTCCTAAATTCTCCATTTCAAAAGGTAGAATTCCCCAATTGAGTTAGGGTTTTCTTCAATTAGCAAGGGTTCTTTTCATTATTGATTTAATTTATTGGATTATGATCTTATAAGCACGAATTGATGAATTGCAATGGTTTTATGATATTTTCCCCTATGAACCCATGTAATCCCTATGTTTTCAAGTTATGAACTATATGTTATGGGATTTTGATCTTAAAGGAAGAGTTTTATGAAATTAAGCATGAAAGAGAGAATTGCATGAGTTTATGATGAAATCCATATTTAACCCTTGTTTTCTAAATGTTGATGATTGAAAGAGGGTTTTGACCTTAAAAGGTGATTATGGAATTATGCATTTTTTCATGAGAATTATGTAAATGTTTTAAGGGTGCTTTAAGAGTAAAGTACCAATGATGATGTTGTGTTGTGAAAGGACGTTCTCATAAACACATACTAGCATGATGTGAAAAGTTTTCTCACATAGAAATGATTCTTAGGTTGAAAGGCTTTCTCACCTAATTGAATCAATGAATAAGAGCTATCCTAATGAACTAGCTTGGATTGGCAAGATGACATGCCTTTCCATGGATAATGAGAATAAGTAAGAAAATACTATTCTGTGGGATTTATGTTTAGCACAGAGTGGATATTGACATTGAGATGGAAACTCTCCCGTTAGTCGAGGCCGGGTTTCTAGAAGAAGTCTCATGAGATGGAAGCTCTCCTGCTAGTAGAGATCGGATTTATAGTAACATTCTCCTTATCCCATAACTATGTGCCCCCATAGGTTGATTAGCTAGTGGATCCACTTAAGCTAGAAGTTAATGGTTCTACCTTAGGCAAGTAGAAAAATCCTTTTCGGTGTGGGAGACACCTAGTGATCATGTCATAGCTCACATGGTATCCATGTTGGTTAAGGCTAATTCCCCACATTAATAATGAAATAAGGTTATTCAAGGAGTATCTCATATGTGTTCAAAGGCTTTAAAGATTATATTAGCTTGCATTGATCATGATTTATGACTTATGTTTTATAACTCTTTCATATGATGTTTTATCATAGTCAATTGCATGTCATGAAATGAAATGTCCCTTTTAGCATAATTTAAATGTTTTATGCATGGCTATCATACTTGGTACATTTTTTTGTACTAACGCATTCTCTTGCCTACATTTGTCCCAAATGTAGGGTCCGACAGACAGGTTTCCAAGTCTCGTGGCTAGTAATTGAGTTCGTGATTTTCCCGAGCTTTGGTGAGTCCTCATGCTCCAAGGACTGAGTTATTTTTTTAGTTTCTTTCATGTATTTCCCTTTTGAACGTTATTTATGGGCTAGGCCCAATTTCATTCTATTGTATTAGATGGCTATGTTAAGACAACAGTCTAGATTTCTACTTTTCATTTTATAAAATGCTTTCGACTTTGACTATTGTTTTACTCGCATTGCTCTATTTCTTATGTTATGAGAGTTAACTGGCTTGTTGATGCTTATCATGACCAACGATACTAACCTACGGTATGAGTGTCTAATATCGTCGATAGTATAGTAACCCAACTACAAGTTGGGGTCGTGTCCCAAGAGAGTGGTTTTGAGAATTGATAGAAAATTAAAATTAAGCTCTAACTAGTCATACCTAAAGACATTAACGAACAAAAACATGGTAAATTAAAGGGGGTGACACGAAAGTGTCAAATATCAATTTGGGTGTTTTGTCACAAGTAGTAAAAAATGCAAAAATTACCAAGAAAATCAAGTATGGGGAAATGTTCTTGTGGTGTGACTGCAATATAAGTTGAGATAAGTAGTTGGGTACATGTTTTTGACAGGAAATTTGTAAGATAATAGTGACTAGGCTAAGCTTTAAATGGAAATACGTTCCCTCACGGGCAACTTACCCCGTTTCGAATGCGTTCCTCTCGAACACCCATTTTCCGCATGAAGACCAGCCTACGCCTTACCTCACTAACTCTTTCGAGCTGAGTGTTAGGATATATGACTAGGGCTGATCCTCTCGGGCAAGCCAAAAACACATGGGTGGCTTTGTATTTGAAACTACAAACCCTTTAGATTAAACCACAACCACTAGGTGAAATCATAATTAAACTACATCTAACCTATCTGCAAGCATGACCCAACAAATACCTGAAACTTAAGGGTTCTCATTAGATATTGAGACAAAATAGGCATTTAAGGACACTATTTCTACCAAAATAAAGATCTAAATGAGTCCAATTAGTGGACTCATCAACACCCCGAACATAAACTTTTGGCTGTCCTCAAGCAAACCCAAGTTCAGCCGTTCAAAAAGGGTAACTCAAAAGTGCTACACAAGACTCAATCATGAACATACACAACAAGATTCAAATTACTTATGTAAAGATCAATTGTGCACTCAAAGATTCAAGTTGTGACACACCATTACCAGATATTCTAATACTCGCAATACTTGCTACTTGTGCGAGTAGAAGCTCGACAAAATGAATCTAAATGCCCTCACATAAAGAATGATTCCATATTCACACACATAGGTTAATCAATTCAAGATCAAGAATCAGATGAACGCTCACACTCAAAAAGAGGAACACAATGCATGCTTTCACCCATAGGTTTGCCTTTATTTTCCAATCGACTTTTGGATTGGCTTACTCAAGATAAAAAATGTCTTCTCATGGCTTGTGATGGGGAAGAGTGCAAAGGTATGGTCATTTAGGCTCAGTGACTTTTTTATCCTGGTGAGGTGTGGTGTTCTCAAGGCTTTACCTTCTTTCCCTTTTTCAATTCTTTTTCTAGTGCTTCTAAGTCATCTCTTTAATCACCTCCATGGATTTTTTGGAAACACTATTTCTTTTGTACTTTAAACCACACACTTGAAGGGGTTCCATTTTTATTCAATACCATGGGTTAAAGGGAGACTTTTCTTGCACTTCTTGACTTCTCCTTTTCCTTTTCACCACACTCCTAACTTAGGCTTTTGGCCTAAGCTGGCTATTCGCTAAACCACAAATCAAAAGGATTATAGGTAGTGGGTCAAGTAAGGTGTAAGGTTAATCAAGGTCTTCCAAAGAAATATAAGGCTCAAACGATGTTAAAAAGAGTTTCATACACTCAGGGGTAGGCCACAAAAGAGGTGTATGTCAAATTTGTCTCACACTTTTTAAAGTTGCCTAAGATCATCTCAAGAGGACACGTTTCTAAATCAATCAGACTAACGGGGAAAATTCTCGGTTTATTCATACGTAGTTCAAAGTAACTCATCACACAAAACATCGACACTTAAGTCAAACAAGACTAACTACTCTCGCTAGTGTGCAAGGGACATTATAAGAGAATCAATTTGTGAAATGGCTAATCACAATGAGATGCAAAGAGTTCAAATATTGTCTATGCAACTTCAATTGTTCTCATCGTAGCCGCACTTTCATGTTTATTCTATTGGGAGCACTATTTAAGTCATCGGTATTGATTGAAACCGAGACTTGAATTTGTACAAGAACATCCACTTTCAACACAAGAGTTAAAAATTTTCGAAAAATTCGGGTCAAAATTATTTTTCAATTAAACCCAAAAGAGAGCCATAAGCTCAAACAATCGCAAAGAAGTTTTTAAAAACACAATTAAAAACAGAGAACCAAATGTACACTAAAACACAAGTATCTGAAACAACTAAAACAAGGCATTTGTCCTCAAATGCAAATAACAAAAAAAATCATTGCAAATGAGTACAAAATTGCTAAAAAATAAATTCGGGGTTCGAAAAACCAACCTTAGATGCCGATTAAAATACTTTTGAAACGCTAGGCGGCAATGTAATCCACTCAAAGAACTAATTATCAACTACAATACTAAAGGCAAGCAATAATCTAGAAAATATTACCTTGATGTGAAGTTGAGAAGTTTAATAGGAGGGAGAGTGGGAAAAAATTTAAAAATTTTGAGATTTTTGGCACTTTATAACCGTTCAGCGCTTGTCCATTCGGTGATGTTAGTCAACTCACCGACCCACTCAGTGGTCCGTTGAGTGATCATTTATCTTGTCCTTTCTTCAAAATCTTCAATTTTCTGGGTGTGAGATCAGCGGTCTGCATCGAAATTGCCAAGAATTTTGGCGATGCGCTGAGCTGCTTTTTAAGTTCGTCGAGTTTTACAGGCTCCGTACAACTCTTGTATTGAGCCAAACAGCGCATCCAGTCGGGCTCGCCGACCTGTTTAGCAACTCACGGAATGGACCTTCTACTTGCCAACCTGAGATATTCCACACTTTCCTCGATTTATCTGGAACATCAACACATCATTATTTATAAAAGTAAAATCCTAAATTTACGACCTTTGGTTGCCTCCCAAGAAGCGCCTTATTTAACGTCATGGCAAGAGGCAATTCCTCACTCAAGTTCCATTAGTGAGGTTCGCCTTATTTTCATGAGGCCACCCCTCTATTGGCTCTAGATAGAAGACCCGCATACACAAACAATAAACAAAGAAAAACAAAATTAAAAGTAAGATTAGTAAAAACTACACTAAGAAGAACAAAAAACTCTAGTTAACTACATTTTCACGTGACACCACTCCCCGACAGCAGCGCCATTTTGATGCTTATCGTGACCAACGATACTAACATATGGTATGAGTGCCTACGATCTTCGATAGTATAGTAACCCAACTAAAGGTTGGGGTCGTGTCCCAAGGAAGTGGTTTTGAGAATTGACAGAAAAATAAAATTAAACTCTAACTAGTCGTAGCTAAAGACATTAATGAACAAAAACATTGTAAATTAAAGGGGGTGACACGAAAGTCTCAAATATCAATTTGGGGGTTTTGCCACAAGTAGTAAAAATAGCAAAAATTAACAAGAAATCAAGTATGGGGAAGTGTTCTTGGGGTGTGATCGCAATATAAGTTGAGATAAGTAGTTGGGTACGTGCTTTTGAAAGGAAATTTCTAAGATAATAGTGACTAGGCTAAGCTTTAAATGTAAATAAGTTCCCTCTCGGGCAACTTACCACGTTTTAAATGCGTTCCTCTCGGACACCCATTTGCCGTATGAAGACCAACCTACGCCTTACCTCACTCACTCTCTCGAGCTGAGTGTTAGGATATGGGACTAGGACTCACCCTCTCGGGCTAAACCTCATGTCCACCAACTCCTTAGGCCATCTGTCTAGTGGTCTTGGTTTCGCGACCTCCCTCTCGGGCAAGCTGAAAATACATGGGTGGCTTTGTATTTACAACTTCAAACCCTTTGGATTAAACCACAACCACTTGGTGAAATCACCATTAAACTATTTCTAACCTATCACCAAGCAAGAACCAACAATAATATCAACACGTATTTGCTAAATCACACCCCAAGAATGGGGGTTTTAGCCACACATCAAGAAATAACAAAATACACCTAAATTGATAGTAATGGGTATGTGAAATTTATCCTTGATTTAAGAAAAGGAAGAAGAATGGAGAAGACCCACTCCCAACTTAGGGAAGAAGGAATCCTTCTTTCTTCAAGTCTCCCCAAAACCCTCTCCAAACTTGAGAGAAAAATATCCAAAATGTACTATTATATTATGTAAATTAAAATAAAAGATCGACTCCTCTAAAATTAATAATAAGTTTGGTATTTATAGGTTTCAAAAAATAGCGCTAGCAGATCTTTCCGCGAAGTTAGTTGATGTCTTTGAGTGATTTGGTGACTCGTCGTTCTTTTATTTCATCGCCGTTTCATGCTTGCCTTCAGAATCTTCACGTTCTGGACTAGTTGGCGGTATAGTACTGCATCGCGAAACGATTCGATTCGGCGAAGCGTCGACTACTCCTTTTATCGCCTTTTTAATTCTCTTCCTTCAGGGCTTCGCATACTAGAACAAGGGGCGGAGTCTTTCCTTTTGGCAAATTGCCAAAGGTTCTTGGCGATGCTCATGCTTCAACTTCTTCGTTCTTCTCAGCCCTTTTGTTCCTTTTTGAGCCTAAGTGTCTATGCTTCCACTAAAACTTCAAATACCTAAAACTTAAGAGTTCTCATTAGATATTGAGACAAAATAAGCATTTGAGGACACTATTTCTACCAAAATAAAGATCTAAATAAGTCCAATTTGTGGACTCATCAACACCCGGAACATAAACTTTTGCTTGTCCTCAAGCAAACTCAAGTTCAGTCATTCAAAAAGGGTATCTCAAACAGTGCTACACAAGATTAATCATGAATATACACAACAAGATTCAAATTACTTATGCAAAGATAACCTGTGCACTCAAAGATTCAAGTTGTGACACACCATTACTAGACATTCTCATGCTCGCAATACTTGCTACTTATGCGAGTTCAAGCTCAACAAAAAGTATCTAAATGCCCTCACATGAAAAATGATTCCATATTCACACACATAGGTTAAACAATTCAAGATGAGGAATCAGATGCAACGCTCACACTCAAAAATAGGAACACAATGCATGCTTTCACCCATAGGTTTGCCTTTATTTTCCAATTGACTTTTGGATTGGCTTACTCAAGATCAAAAAGGTCTTTTCAAGGCTTGTGATGGGGCAGAGTGCAAAGGTATGGTCATTTAGGCTCAGTGACTTTTTCATCCTCGTGAGATGTGGTGTTCTCAAGGCTTTCCCTTCTTTCCCTTTTTCAATTCTTTTTCTAGTGCTTCTTAGTCATCTTTTTATTCACCTCCATGGATTGCTTGGAAACACGATTTCTTTTGTACTTTAAACCACACACTTTTTTTGAAGGGGTTCCATTTTTATGAAATACCATGGGTTAAAGGGGAACTTCTTTTGCACTACTTGACTTCTCCTTTTCCTTTTCACCACACTCCCAACTTATGATTTTGGCCTAAGTTGGCTATTCGCTAAACCACAAATCAAAAGGATTATAGGTAGTGGGTCAAGTAATGTGTAAGGTTCATAAAGGTTCTTCCAAAGAAAGGTAAGGCTCAAAGGGTGTGCAAAAGAGTTTCACTCGCTCACGGGTAGGCCACAAAAGAGGTATATGTCAAATTTGTCTCACACTCTTGAAAGTTGCCTAAGATCATCTCAAGAGGACACCTTTCTAAATAAATCAGACTAACGGGGCTAATTATCGG
Organism: Solanum gracilifrons; assembly: GCA_029582605.1. Lineage (NCBI taxonomy): Eukaryota > Viridiplantae > Streptophyta > Magnoliopsida > Solanales > Solanaceae > Solanum > Solanum gracilifrons. The sequence continues at coordinate 32,331 of JAJOOH010003494.1, read as the reverse complement.
TTTATACATGCATGGTTCAAAGTAAGCTCATTACCAAGGCATCGACACTTAAGTCAAACAAGACTAGACATTCTCGCTAGTGTGCAAGGGTCATTACAAGAGAATCAATTTGAGAAATAGCTAATCAAAACGAGATGTAAAGAGTTCACATATTATCTATGCAACTTCATTTGTTCTCATCGTAGCTGCACATTCATGTTTGTTCGATTGAGAGCACTATTCAAGTCATTGGTATTGATCAAAACCAAGACTTGAATTTGTACAAGAACAGCCACTTTCAACACAAGAGGTAGCGAAAATTTTCGAAAAATGAAATTTTTTCTAACGGGACAAAATTATTTTACAATTAAACTCAAAAGAGAGCCATAAGCTTAAAAAATCTCATAGTAATTTTTAAAAACACAATTACAAACAGACAACCAAATGTTGACTAAAACACAAGTATCTGAAACAAGCAAAACAAGATGGGCCTCACCCCACCACAAATATAAACATTTGTCCTCAAGTGCAAATAACAAAAAAATCATTGCAAATGAGTACTAAATTCCTAAAAATAAATTCGGGGTTCGGGAAACCAACCTTGGATACCGATTAGATTACTGTTGAAATGCTAGGCGGCAATGTAACCCACTCCAAGCACTAATTATCGACTATAATACTAAAGGCAAGCAATAATCTACAAAATATTACCTTGATGTGAAGTAGAGAAGTTTAAAAGGAGTGAGAATGGGAAATTTTTTATAAATTCTGAGATTTTATACACTTTATAACCGTTCAGTTCTTATCCATTCGGCGATGTTAGTCAACTCGTCAACCCACTCAGCGGTCCACCGAGTGGTCATTTATCTCATCCTTTCTTCAAAATCTTCAATTTTCTGAGGGTGAGAACGGCGGTCTGCATCGATATTGCCAAGTACGATGGCAATGCGCCGAGCTACTTTTCATGTTCGCCGAGTTTTACAGGCTCTGTACAACTCTTGTATTGAGCCAAACGGCGGATCCACTAGGGCACGCCGACCTGTTTTGCGACTAGCGAAATGGACTTTCTGCTCGCCAACCTGAGATATTCCACACTTTCCTCGGTTTATCTGCTACATCAACACACCATTATTTATAAAAGTAAAATCCTAAATTTACGACCTTGGGTTACCTCCCAAGAAGCGCCTTATTTAACGTCATGGCATGATACAACTCCTCACTCAATTTCCATTAGAGAGGTTTACCTCATTTTCACGAGGCCACCCCTCTTTTGGCTCAAGGTAGAGGACCTGCATACACAAACAATAAACAAATAAAAAAAAAAACAAAAATTAAAATTAGTAAAAACTACACTAAAATGAACAAAAAGCTCTAGGTAACTACATTTTCACGTGACCCCACTCCCTGACAGCGGCGCCATTTAGATGCTTATCGTGACCAACGATGCTAACCTACCATATGAGTGTCTACGATCGTCGATAGTCTAGTAACCCAACTAAAGGTTGGGGTCGTGTCCCAAGGGAGTTGTTTTGAGAATTGATAGAAATATAAAATTAAGCTCTAACTAGTCGTAGCTAAAGACATTAACGAACAAAAACATGGTAAATTAAAAAGGGTGACACGAAAGTGTCAAATATCAATTTGAGGGTTTTGTCACAAGTAGTAAAAATAGCAAAAATTAAAAATAAAACCAAGTATGGGGAAGTATTCTTGGGGTGTGACCGCAATATAAGTTGAGATAAATAGTTGGGTACATGCTTTTGAAAGGAAATTTGTAAGATAAGAGTGACTAGGCTAAGCTTTAAATGGAAATAAGTTCCCTCTCGGGCAACTTACCCCGTTTCAAATGTGTTCCACTCGGACACCCATTTGCCGCATGAAGACCAGCATACGTCTTACCCCACTCACTCTCTCTAGCTGAGTGTTAGAATATGGGACTTGGGGTCACCCTCTCGGGCTGAACCTCATGTCGACCCACTCCTTAGTCCATCGTTCTAGTGGTATTGGTTTCGCGACCTCCCTCTCGGGCAAGCCGAAAACATATAGGTGGCTTATTATTTGCAACTAGAAACCCTTTAGATTAAACCACAACCACTAGGTCAAATCACCATTAAACTACATCTAAGCTATCAGGAAGCAAGACCTAAGAATAGTATCAACACATATTAGCTAAATCACACCCCAAGAATGGGGGTTTTTAGCCACACATCAAGAAATAACAAAATACACCTAAAATGATAGTAAAATCAAATGAGTATAAGAAATTAAACTTTGATTTGAGCAAAGGAAGAAGAATGGAGAAGACTCACTTCCAATTTGGGGAAGATAGAATCCTTCTTTCTTCAAGTTTCTGCAAAACCCTCTCCAAACTTGAGAAAAAAATATCAAAAAAGTACTATTATATTATGGGAATTAAAATAAAAGTTTGACTCCTCTAAAATTAATAATAAGTTCGGTATTTATAGACTTAAGAAAATAACGCTGGTAGATTTTTCGATGAAGTTAGTCGATGCCGCCGAATGACTCGGCGACACGCCCTTCTCTAGTTTCATCGCCTTTTCATGCTTGCCTTCAGCATCCTCACGTTCTGGACCATTGGGCGGTATAGTACTGCATCGCGGAACTATTCAGCGAACCGCCAACTTCTCCTTTTATCGCCTTTTTCATCCTCTTCCTTCAGGGCTTCGCATACTAGAACAAAGGCTGAAATCTGTCCTTTCGGCAAATCGCCAAAGGTTCTTGGTGATGCTCATGCTTCATCTTCTTCGGTCTTCTCAACCTTTTTGTTCCTTTTTGCGCCTAACTGTCTATGCTTCCACTAAAACATCAAATACCTGAAACTTAAGAGTTTTCATAAGATATTGAGCCAAAATAAGCATTCGAGGACACTATTTCTATCAAAATAAAGCCCTAAATGAGTCCAATTTGTGGACTCATCAACACCCCCAACTTAAACTTTTGCTTGTCCTCAAGCAAACGCAAGTTCAGCCGTTCAAAAAGGGTAACTCAAACAGTGCTACACAAGACTCAATCATGAGCATACATAAAAAGATTCAAATTACTTATGTAAAGATCAATTGTGCACTCAAAGATTCAAGTTGTGACACACCATTACCAGATATTCGAATGCTCGCAATACTTGTTACTTGTGCAAGTTGAAGCTCGACAAAATGTATCTAAATGCCCTCACATAAAAAATGATTCCATAGTCACACACATAGGTTAATCAATTCAAGATCAAGAATCAGATGCAAGGCTCACACTCAAGAAGAGGAACACAATGCAAGCTTTCTCCCATAGGTTTGCCTTTATTTTCCAATCGACTTTTGGATTGTCTTACTCAAGATAAAAAATGTCTTTTCAAGGCTTGTAATGGGGCAGAGTGCAAAGGTATGGTCATTTAGGCTCAGTGACTTTTTTATCCTGGTGAGGTGTGGTGTTCTCAAGGCTTTCCCTTTTTTCCCTTTTTCAATTTTTTTTCTAGTGCTTCTAAGTCATCTCTTTAATCACCTCCATGGATTGCTTGGAAACACTATTCTTTTGTACTTTAAACCACACACTTTTTTTTGAAGGGGTTCCATTTTTATGCAATACCATGGGTTAAAGGGAGACTTTTCTTGCACTTGTTGACTTCTCTTTTTCCTTTTAACCACACTCCCAACTTACGCTTTTGGCCTAAGTTGGCTATTCGCTAAACCACAAATCAAAAGGATTATAGGTAGTGGGTCAAGTAAGATGTAAGGTTAATCAAGGTCTTCCAAAGAAATATAAGGCTCAAACGGTGTTCAAAAGAGTTTCACACACTCATGGGTAGGCCACAAAAGAGGTATATGTTAAATTTGGCTCACACTTTTTAAAGTTGCCTAAGATCTTCTCAAGAGGACACGTTTCTAAATCAATCAAACTAACGGGGAAAATTCTCGGTTTATTCATGCATGGTTCAAAGTAACTCATCACACAAGACATCGACAGTTAAGTCCAACAAGACTAAGTACTCTCGCTAGTGTGCAAGGGACATTACAAGAGAATCAATTTGTGAAAAGGCTAATCACAATGAGATGCAAAGAGTTCAAATATTGTCTATGCAACTTCAATTGTTCTCGGTGTAGCCGCACTTTCATGTTTGTTCTATTGGGAGTACTATTTAAGTCATCGATATTGATTGATATTGAGACTTGAATTTGTACATAGAACAACCACTTTCAACACAAGAGGAGTTAAAAAAATTTCTAAAAATTCGGGTCAAAATTATTTTTCAATTAAACCCAAAAGAGAGCCATAAGCTCAAACAATCGCAAAGATATTTTTAAAAACACAATTAAAAACAGAGAACCAAATATACACCAAACCACAAGTATCTGAAACAAGCAAAACAAGGTGGGCCTCACCCCACCACAAATAAAAACATTTGTCCTCAAATGCAAATAACAAAAAAAATCATTGCCAATGAGTACAAAATTGCTATAAATAAATTCGGGATTCGGAAAACCAACCTTATATGTCGATTAAAATACTTTTAAAATACTAGGCGGTAATGTAATCCACTCCAAGCACTAATTATCAACTGTATTAGTAAAGGCAAGCAATAATCTAGAAAATATTACCTTGATGTGAAGTTGAGAAGTTTAAAGGGAGGGAGGGTGGGAAGAAAATTTAAAATTTTGAGATTTTTGGAACTTTATAACCGTTCAGTTCCTATCCATTCGGCGATGTTAGTCAACTCGTCGACCCACTCAATGGTCTGCCGAGTGGTCATTTATCTCGTCCTTTCTTCAAAATCTTCAATTTTCTGGTGGTGAGATCGGCGGTCTTAATCGACATTGCCAAGCAGGTTGGCGATACGCCGAGCTGCTTTTTAAGTTCACCGAGTTTAACAGGCTCTGTACAACTCTTGTATTGAGCCAAACAACGGATCCAGTTGGGCTCGCAGACCTATTTAGCGACTCACAGAATGGACTCTCTGCTTGCCAACCTAAGATACTCCAGACATTCCTCAGTTTATCTGCAACATCAACACACCATTATTTATAAAAGTAAAATCCTGAATTTATGAACTTGGGTTGCCTCCCAAGAAGCGCCTTATTTAACGTCGTTGCACGACGCAACTCCTCACTGAAGTTCCGTTAGTGAGGTTTACCTTATTTTCATGAGGCCACCCCTCTATTGGATCTAGGTAGAGGACTTGCATACACAAATAATAAACAAGAAAAACAAAATCAAAAGTACAATTAGTAAAAACTACACTAAAAAGAACAAAAAGCTCTAGTTAACTACATTTTCACGTCACACCACTCCCCGGCAGCGGCGCCATTTTGGTGCTTATCGTGACCACCGACACTAACCTACGGTATCAGTGTCTACGATCGTCGATAGTATAGTAACCCAACTAAAGGTTGGTGTCGTGTCCCAAGGGAGTGGTTTTGAGAATAGATAGAAATTAAAATTAAGCTCTAACTAGTCGTAGCTAAACACATTTACGAACAAAAACATGGTAAATTAAAGGGGGTGACACAAAAGTGTCAAATATCAATTTGGGGGTTTTGTCACAAGTGGTAAAAATAGCAAAAATTAACAAGAAAATCAAGTATGGGGAAGTGCTCTTGGCGTGTGATCGTAATTTAAGTTGAGATAAGTAGTTGGGTACATGCTTTTGAAAGGAAATTTGTAAGATAATAGTGACTAGGCTAAGCTTTAAATGGAAATAAGTTCCCTCTCGGGCAACTTACCCCGTTTCGAATGCGTTCCTCTCGAACACCCATTTGCCGCATAAAGACCAGCCTACACCTTAACCCACTCATTCTCTCGAGCTTAGTGTAAGGATATGGAACTAGGGCTCACCCTCTCGGGCTGAAACTCAAGTCGACCCACTCCTTAGGCCATCAGCCTAGTGGTCTTGGTTTTACGACCTCTCTCTCGGGCAAGCCTAAAACATATAGGTGGCTTATTATTTGCAACTAGAAACCCTTTAGATTAAACCACAACCACTAGGTCAAATTACCATTAAACTACATCTAACCTATCAGCAAGCAAGACCCAACAATAATATCAACACGTATTTCCTAAATCACACCCCAAGAATGGGGGGTTTTAGCCACACATCAAGGAATAACAAAATACACCTAAAATGATAGTAAAATCAAATAGGTATAAGAAATTAAACCTCGATTTAAGAAAAAGAAGAAGAATGGAGAAGACCCACTTCCAACTTGGGGAAGATGGAATCCTTCTTTCTTCAAATCTCCCCAAAACCCTCTCCAAACTTGAGAGAAAAATATCCAAAAAGTACTATTCTATTATGGGAATTATAATAAAAGTATGAATCCTCTAAAATTTAATTATAAGTTTTGTATTTATAGACTTCAGAAAGTAGTTCTGGCGGATCTTTCAGCTATGTTAGTCGAAGCCTCCGAATGACTCCGCGACTCGCCCTTGTTCTGTTTCATCGTCGTTTTATGCTTGCCTTTATCATCTTTACGTTCTGGACCATTGGGCGGTATAGTACTATGTCGCAAAACTATTCGGCGAAGCGCCGACTGCTCCTTTTATCGCCTTTTTGATCCTCTTCCTTCAGGGCTTCGCATACTAGAACAAAGGGCGGAGTCTGCCCTTTCAACGAATCGCCAAAGGTTCTTGGCGATGCTCATGCTTCGGCTTCTTCGTTCTTCTCCGCATTTTTGTTCCTTTTTGCACCTAAGTGTCCATGCTTCCACTAAAACTTCAAATATCTGAAACTGAAGAGTTTTCATAAGCAATTGAGACAAAATAAGCATTCGAGGACACTATTTCTATCAAAATAAAGCCCTAAATGAGTCCAATTTGTAGAATCATCACTTCTATGGAGTCCGTCAGAGTTCTATACGTCATGTTACATCTAGGGGTACCCATGGATCGTGACAGTTTATTTTACCTCACTCTACCCCTAGCCCCTCCTCCTACAAGCAAAAACAATTGAAAAATATTTCTTGTTCTTAAAATTTCATTTTTAACCCCACCCATACCCCTCCCCCCACCCCCTCATCAATTTTCTTTTTAAAAAAATTATTTTTGAGATATATTTCGAATTTAAAAAAAAATCATTTCTTACGCTAACCCAACCCAGGCCGCCGCCGCCACCCCCCCCCCCACAACATTTATAAAAAAAAGTTGAAAAATATTACAAATTTAAAAAACATTCATTTTTACACCACCCCTGACCCCCCATCTTCCTCGCACCACCCCACCCAAGCCACCTCCATCATTTTTTCTTTAAAAATATTTCAAATTTTAACACCCTTACCCCCTCCACCTCGCTTTCAAATTTTAAAATTTTCAATTTTTACGCCACCCCTACACCCTACCCTAGACCAACCATCACCCACCACCTGCCACCTCCCTCCCCCACGTCAAAAAAAATTATTTTAAAAAAATATTTCAAATTTTATAAATTCCATTTTTAAGCCAACCCTCAGCCCCCCCTCACCTCCCTTAGTTCCTGGGTCAGATCTCAGGGCCGAATTTTTGAATGGTCATCGACGTCTTATCCTAGTTCGTGTGTTAGGGTCGGGTCTTAGATCAATTAACGGAGTTAATTTTTGGGTCAGAAATTATTTTCCTACAGAATATTTTCTAGTCTCAGGCCAAAAATAAAAGATATTTTTTGGAATATATTTTTTATTCACCAACCATACATTAAAATATATTTTCCAGAGAATATTTTCTACTCACCAACTAAACATGAGAAAACAAGTTAGAAATTCACTTGTTTTCTAAGAAAACATTTTCTAGGAAAAAATGTTCCTTCACACCAAACACACCCTTAATCTAGATTGAGGGGTCAAAAAGTTTTCTATCATCATTTGCAGATCAATTGACTATTCAAACATTAAAATGATTTCTTAACATGTGCCATATTAAAGGCTTTTAATTAAGTTTTAATCCATTATATTAATAATATTTAAATATCACAAAAAATTTAAAAAATAAAAGACAAAGAACACGTTGTCATTAAAAAATATTTAAAACATCACAAGTCATATGATCACTTCTCTATATTACATGTCATCTTTCTCATTACGTTGGTGATTAGGATTTATAACACTATCAACCAAAATCTTAGCTAGATTGTCTATAGCAGAAGATTGATAAAAATGAGGTCTAGGAGAGGTCCTTAACATATTATAGATGTTAAAAACATGGTTGTTTCCACGTAATTTATTTTATCGGCCAAATTGGGAACATGGTTAAATATATCAAACTTTATAAAACTTCCATCAAAGTCAAAACATTCAACATTTTATCTATTCCCGCAATTTAACCTAGAAAATCCATTAAATCGAGTAACCTCTTTTCACCTAAATTATTAACATAGGGTCTTTGCTTCCCTTTCAAACTCTCTCTTTATTAAACACAACTGGAATATTTTGTCTACTTTCATTTAGAATAAAAGAAAATGATTTTTGAGATATCTTATATATAAAGATGAAGATTTTTTATGTATAAAAAAATCATTAAACTAAAAATAAAAATTATATTGATAAACTAGAAAATAAATAGAAATATCTAGGCTTTGATATGTAAAAAATAAATAGTAACACGGCCATCAATTGTACCTATTAATAAAGGCAGAATTTTCTCACAACCAAACCAAAAATTCTCTGCACTTGTTTGATAATTAAGAGAGCCTCTTCTATTGATGAATATAATATTATGATGTTCAACTTTATGTCAAAACCCATGTATTTTCACCTGTATTTATAGCCTATCCGGGCTTGACTATATGCTAAGTAGTTTGACTCATTTGATTATTTTTTATGATATTGGATTTCTTATATCTATTTTAGTTAGTCATTAATGATTTTACTTAATATAAATGTAAAAAATAGATCTCATCAATATTATATTTAAATAGCCAGTCCTTTTTTTCATTTTAAAATTGCTTGAGGAGAATTAAAAATTAAATTTAAAAATTGAATCAAATAAAATTAAATAAAAATCCATGAGTAAACATCCTGTTTGACATTTTTAGGTATATTTTTAATAGTGCGAAGCCATCAAAATTGTATTATGACTACATACAATAAAAAAATGTGGGTTTGTAGCTTGGAAGGCTACAGTACTTTCTCCCTTCCTATAGCGAACAAGGTGGCACTATAGAAGGAGGGGGCGCTATGGCACCTGTGGAAAGCGTCATAGATGATGATGCCATATCAGGTTGTTGTCCACTATAGATGATAATGGCATGGATATCATAGAACATATGAAAGTTTTAGATTAGTTTAATAGACACCAAATAAACACATATAATATGTTGAAGGTCCATTAAAATGAAGAGGATGGATAAAAGAGGCTATTTGTGCAAGTGGTCATCTCTTAAATTCGAGAATTCACAAAAGAACGCAACCAAACATGGTCCTTATCTTATTAAGGGTAAAACTGTCAAGGAAGTGTCTTTTGTATTTCCTTAGTACAGATAGTAGTTTTTATCATTTTGGAAGACTTAGATTATAAAGATTTTGAAAGTTGAATGAAGAAACTCATTCAAGAGTATAGTTTAAGGGTGGAATCCCATTACTTTACTGTAGGTTAGTGTAGCCAAATCAAGATTAGTGATGGGTGAATTTCCATTGTTGATTTAGGAGTTCATAACCTTGATTTCACTTGAGATTGCTCATATTTGGTTTTATATTTGCACTGTTTCTTTTCAAATTCAACTTGCTCTTATTCCTTGATTGATCATTTATTAAATTAGCACTTCTTTCTTCCCTTCCCATCTCTTGTTTCTCAACTATCTTACTGTGTTGTTAAATTCCACATTTGATTTTGATTGGATTCATCCCCATCTGAATCTTTATCAATATTGGCACCCTCTATAGAGAGATGGAAGGTCAACATAGCGCCCTCAATCTTCTAAAACTCTGGGGGTACCTCTTAGCCCAAATATTTCCATTTCAATAAAATTTTCTACATACCATTGTTTTAAAGTGGTTCCCTACTTAAATATGCAAAAATCTAGTCATTTTAAGTCTTAAATAATGTCAAATCTACGTTTTTCATCAAGAATAGTCCTTCAACTTCCCCCACTATTTTGGACCCATTTTCGGCCCTATTCCCAACGACCCTTATGCCCAAAATGTTGTAGTAGCATTGTAAATGTAAGGGGAAGCCCCATGCTTCAGGGATTTCAACAATCAAAGCAGTTATTTCAGAATTTAAATATCAATCTGAACCCTATTCTACCCTATTCAATTTTCAACATGCATTTTTCTTAAGCATAAAACAAATTAAAGATAGGGTTGTGATGTTTACCCTACTTTGACGCTTATTGAAAGAATGATCAGAGAGTTGACAGAATTTTTGGAGTGAAAAGGGGAGAAATGGGCATGAAAATCCATTCCCCTCCCTCTTGTACCATTTTTTATTCTCAACAAGTCATTATAGCGGTTGAACAGTCGCTATAGAGACTATATCTTGCAAAAGTGGGGTCCAATTCAATAGGCGGGGTAACAATTTTTTTGTTGCTTCATACATTCAAATTTCTTATTCCAGTATTCTTGGGTACGCGGACGTGGCATCCTTGTATCACTAGAGTAGACTGATTGCATTCATGACTTATCGAATTCAAGAGGTAAACATCGACAACTGGTCTATTTTCTTTCCACCCAGGGAGTCATTCAAGGTGACTGATAAGTAATTTGGTATTTATTATAATGACCCGGTCCATTATTACTAAAGGGCATCTCGTGCGGTATCTCAAAATTCTAGAAACTTGATGCAAAATTCAAAAATATGAGCACACGATGATTTTGATCTATTTTTTATTTTAGGTTGGGCTGACGTCAGCCCGCCATAGTGGGAGGCTTCTACTATTGTGGCGTCTCTATAGTGCCTGCACAGCTGCTACAACAGGTTAACAAAATTCAATACCCAATTAATTCCATCTTCTTTTATTTTCCTCCTAATTTTAAAAGGGGAAATAGACGAGGGCTGCTCCAAAAACCCTACAAAGGCACTTGAGGTAAGGAAGAAATGAGAGGAAAGGATTACCACACAAGGGAGGTGGAAACTTAAGGAATTCTATTGTTCAATTATCACGGTTGGCTCTCATAGAGTCTGTTAGGGCAAGGTTCATCAGCTGATGTTTGGCACCCAGGTAGGCTGGGCTTACTTAAAATATATAGTTAGATCCGTTTTACTACATTATATCTTGTATATGTTCAAAGATTACAAGCATAGGCCTTGGGGCACGGAATCTGGATGGTTGTAGGTTGTTGTTAAAGCAAGACATTATATTATTACTAAGAGGTGTTATCTAGTTATGATTAGTAACCTTGAGTTTCATGTTTGGGAGGTTTGGTGGTAACTGTAAGGTTAATTATTACAAAACTTATGTGTTATAGTCATTTCTAAGACTTGTTGTAATCGAGGGGAACAAATGTGTACTTATGGGGTTCAGCGTAGGGACATTGTTATATTAAAATGGTTGGTGTTGTCCAATATATGTATGTATGTATGTTTGAAGTTTATAAGCATCACTTGTGTAATGCATGTTTTTGAAACCATAGGAGAGGATAGGTAGTGAAATCATGTTGATAATCTCATCCAATGAACCTAATTACTTTACTTGTAGTTTCAAGTGTTATTGTTATTGGGATTGTGATTTTGCATGATTGTCTGTGATTACAGATTGGCTCGGGTACCAAGCTGATATAGGATTACCAATGGTTTGTTTGGATATCACACTTGGTATAATTACTAACAATGGTTGTCTCAAATACCATGCCTGGTGTAATTACTAATAATTGGCTCGGATATCAAGCTTAGTATAATTACTTACTCTGGTAGAATCATGTACCACGCTGGTACACTAACAATTTATGTGTGGGTTCATTGAGAGAATTGGGTATCTGCATTTGTGGTTTCATTGAGTGAACATGGTTTACCTTTTGATAATGTGATGTATGTATGTTGGATCCTTAAGTGGTCTGGGTTACTTGAAAGGTGACTTGGTCATAGGTATGGATTGTATGTGATCATGCAGTCCATGTTTTATGTTACGATTAGTTAGGGTAGGGATTAGGAGTCCGAGCTATGTTAAGATTGTGATTTTAAAGGTATATCTCTTGAACTAAGTTAGATAGATGACCGAGGGTATAGTGCATGGTTTGAGTACTTGGACTAGTTATAGTTGTCTAGTGTTTTTAGAACTTATATGTTGATGGGAATGTGAGTCTGGATGGATGAGTTGGTCTAAGGCACTAGTTTTAGGTATTGATCCTCAAGGTCGAGGGAGTTGGCATGAGAACTTGGACGAGAGTAGTAGGTTGGTTGATAGGGTTAGTGGTGGCCTTGTATTCATGAATCTCTATGTGGTAGAAAGGTTAGGCTATGATTTGATATTATAGTGGTATAATAGGGAGGCATGGGATCAAAGAGCATTGGTTTATGGGCATTGTACCTGGCAGGGTAGAAACATGTGGATAACAGACTTGGGTGGTGTAAATTTCATATTGCATGTTATTTTTTAAATGTCTACTTTAATAATATGGTCATTTCGGGTGGCTAATGATGCCTACCAATATAAGTTTGTACTGATACTACTCGTGGTATGTCACTTTATATAGTCTGGTTGCAAAGTCAGTGAGGTGAAGACGACGATAAACTCTGACAACTTCTATTTTTCCTTATTTATGATGGGAGTTATGTCTTATTATCAATTATAACATTTACTCTTTCAGAAGCTTTCACACCTGTTTAGACTAGTTTCTTAGGGGGGATTTTTGGACATTTTTAAATAGGTTTTCATTAAAGTTGATGTTTTCATAAATCCATAAGGTATTAAAGGAGTTTTGCAGTACTTGTTGATTTTCGCATTGCCTATTTTTTTTAAATTAGGTAATAAAGATTCTCCTCTCTAAGTATAAGAATAGGTGTTTCCACGGCCCAGTAGATTAGGTCGCGACAACTTGGTATCAGAGCTGAGGTTACCGATATCCTAGTTACAATAGCAAATGTCGAATAGAGTCTTGAAGATTGGTGTATTGACTTCCTTATTTGATCTTTAGGGGCCTATGAAGCATTCTAGAGATTTTTCTTATTTATTCACTTTTTTTGTGCGGTCTATCGCTTGTGGTATGGGTTGAATCCAATTGGTATCTCTGGATTCCAATTGGTATCTCGATAAGACAATATGGATGCCATTGTTGTTATTGAAGGGACATAAACAAGGAAAAATTGGAACTAGAAGCTTCCAATAGGTATCTGGATTATAGGTCAAGTGAATGCATGGATGGTAAATTTGTGGTCATCCATGACACGATGAGATTTTTTGGCCATGAAGAAAATTTTGTATTTAAATGTCTAGGCATGATCTTGGGATTATTTTAAAACTGGCAAGGGCTTATCATTAGAAAAGATGGTAGGGAAAAAGAATTGATTAAGACTATGGGGAAACTCTTGTTTCGGGACAGTTAGTAATGGTTGGGAACCATGGGAAGGGATAATCTAGTACGATAGCAGTATGTGATTATATGATGTGTGTTAACAAGTTTCTAATGTCATTCGTGATATTGTGGTTAAGTGCCTAATTTTGTGTTGTTGGGTAAGATCCTAGAGTCTAGAGTGAGTTTGAGATTTGATTGATGTTGCTCCCCAATATACACGCAAGTGTACGTGATCGCACAAGTAATATATTCTTAAAGAAACGAGTTATCATTCCCAAGGGACTTATGATCAACTTATATTCACTTAATTCTACAACTAAAGGTAAAAAATAACATTTTCAAGAGTTGATGATTTATTGTTTATCTACTAATAATTATACACTAATTGAAAGTAACTAATTTTGAACGACTTTGATATAATGTTTCAAGCAAGTTAAAAGAAATTTCAGGCCTGCAGCATAAAAAGAATATCATGTATCATATTATTGGCTTAGAACTAATTTCAGTTATCAAGTTGATGGTTTATAGGGTTGATGATATGATCCGGGTTATACGCCTATCGTCGCCTACCCCAGTTAGCTGTCTAACTACATTGTTGAGCGGAGATAAATAGACTAACTGGCGAGCATTTATATTTCATCCTACTTCGTAACCAAGCAAGGTGTTCATCTGGGCGTCAATCCTGAACACTAATCACCTCAATTTAATGGGTGGACCGACCTCTCTATATTGTCTGGTCTATCTAACCTCTCTTCTCTCGATTTTAAGATTAAACAATAGATTTATCTTATGGTGCGCAAGCATAAAATACTAAAACAAGAACATAGAAGTAATTTGTATTGACAACCGAAAATTAATTCAACAACCTCAAATAATCAACAATTAATTAGTAGCTACAGCCCCAGAAATAGGGCATTTACCTACTCATGCTATTAGAAAACAAAAAAATACAATAGTTCATGTAATTTCCGGAAAATAGAAGAGTTAAAGGATTAAAACCTATTACAAAGTTGAATTCTTGTTCTTGCACACTAAATCAAACGTCCACCCCCACAATGGAGCCCTAGGAATCTATTTATAAGAGTTAGAAAAGTTTGAGTCAAATCCCACTACAATTACGAATCCTATTTAATGATTTTTTTAGCTGGAAAAGTCGGCATTTCCTTGGTGTGTCGCGCCTGCCATCTCGCCACAGAGGCACCTGTATTCTTGAAGTCCTGGCGTGTCGCACCCAGTAGCGCACCCAAAACATGCCCCAGTCTGGCATCCTCTGGCTCGGCACGCCTCTCCGCGTTCCCAGCACTGCTGATTTTTGCCTTAGTCATTTTCTTGCTCATTTTTTCTCCTTCTTTCTTCTCTCCAACTCCAATTTCATCGAGAGTTCCTGAAACATCTAATCATATGTGTGAGTACACAATCATCACAAGTTACACCAAAAATCAAGCTAACAATTAAAGATCATTCTTCAATTTAATCAATTCATGGGCCATATTGACAACTTAGGCATATAAATATGCCTAAGATCACCACCCCACACTTAGAATTTTGTTTGTCCTCAAATAATCTTCAAACTTATCAACTCTTTTTCATAACCCTTGGACTTATCAACCCACCTTAAAATCAACCAAATATTTTTTAATCATGATGTTGTAGTTCACATTGGATGCAACAATTAATAACATTTACACCAAGTACAACACATTCTCAAAGAATGACTCTTTTGTTATTTTTCCCAGGCTAATGCAAACGCATACCACACATCAATTAGATAAACCTACACATGCCATGAATGCCCTCACTTATTTATGTTTAGTAAAACCTTTCACTCAAACAATTTCAAACTCAACAAGGCCTATTTTTTTCAAACAATCAACTCACTCTCACAAAAAAAATCTAACTTTCCTCAACATACCATAAGCTTGCCCATAGTGTGTTCTTACTTTCGCATTGTACTTCTCAAGTAATCAAGAGGACTTTCATTTGGTTGTAATGTCAGCTTAAGGTAGGGATGAAATATTTGGGAATCATTTCAGTTACTACAACTCCCTAATGCACCTGTTATTATTTTGCCAACAATCTCCTTCATAGGTTCCTTCCTCGTAGTATACACTTCATGACTACATACCTCCTTTGTTGCTCCATATTTGCCCTTTATTTCTTTTTCATCATATAAATTTTTATTTTTATTTTTATTTATGCCTTTGCACTAGCCATTCAAACTCCAGAATTTAACATCCGAGTAAGGTACACATTATCCTTGATAGGATCAGGGCCAATGTCTCGAGCATAGTTTTAAATTATTCACCCTCAATTTTAGTCAAGGTGCACATTTTTACTAAGGACCAGGGCCAAAATAGAATTTTCTTTCCCACACCATGTAGCAATTCACCCTTAGCTATATCAACAAACATTTTCCAACCCTTCTTCTTAACATAGTGCATTAAGGATTTTCATAGGATCAAAAGACTTGGTATCAAACAACGGGTTTCGGCTTATCATGTGGTTTATCAATAAACAAGGCTAAAGGATCAATGGGGCTCAATACGGATAAATTCAATGGTAGGCATACAATTAAAGTTAAGAATTGGCTATTTCAAAGAAACTCCTCAATCACATTCCCTAAATCATACAATCTACTAATTCAACACACACAAGGCAAGTTCTAGATATCAAGTTAAGAAAGAACCAATCAATTCTCACCACACATGGCATTATGACACATATAAGGATATATTAACTAACAAGCTCATACAAGTTGCATTACGGTATTACTACACAATTAAGCCCATTTTCATTTTATTTCGAGTCAAACTTAAGAACACATGTTAATTACAAGGTCAACCATCTATTGCATTTTTCCAAGTATAACTACCCATGACATTTGGATAACTTATTCAGAAATAGCTTCAAAAGACCAAGGTTGGTGTTTCAATCTTACTCCTCTATGTGACTAATTTTCCCTTAAGACGGTCGCCATCCATCTATCATTGGGAACTGTCACTCCTAAGATGACTCTAAGACTCAATAAAGCAACAAACTAATCTATACGGCTCAAAGGGACAATCCTCAGTAAAAGTACCGAAAACAAACTCTAAGGAACCCAAAAGAAAAATTAAACTACCAACTAGACTCAATAAAGCAGTAAATAGCTATATACAACAGAGATTATTACCCTACCCCACACTTTAAAGATAAGCACTGTCCTCAGTGCACAACTAACAAAGTAGAAGTTTAGGAATACTCCGTGGGGCCTCTAGGCCTCGTCGTCACCACCGTCGAACACCATTAAAGCATTCGCCTCGCCATCTACACCAGAACCCTCATCATCATCATTCATCGCTTCATCAGCAGTAGCCTCATCATCATCAAAAGGCTCTAAAAAGTGGGACCCGACTTGCACAGAAAGGTTGCACTGTCGATCAAAGGATAACGATCAACCAAGGTCTCCAACTCATCGTCATTGACCGGACGACCTCCAATTCGCAACTGCAACTCAGCCATACCAAACATCCTTGCCATGACGCTATCATCACGGGCTTGCCTCTCCTGGGCAGACAGAACCGGTCCATGGGATGTGTCTAATGCCTTTGTTCGAGTCAAATCAACCAATTTACCCGTCAGATTCGGGTGATAAGCAACAGTCATGTCTATCATTTCCTCTTCAATACCCTCACTCCTCATAAAATGGGTGATCAATCCCCCTTAACATAACCTCCACCTCATATTATTCCTAAATTTCATCATACTCTGCCTAAAGATTGCCCCCACATTAATAGGCATGCCCTTCATCAGCATATATATTAATACCACCCTAAATCTTGTCACCTCAGTCAGATGTTTGGTAGAAAGCAACACACTACACACTATATTTAGCCACACCCTAGCCACCTGATTAAAGCTAGCAAAATGGAGGCTATTATGCCTCCCAGTGTCCTTACTCCGCTCCCACCTAGCATTCGAATCAACCCCACACAAAGTATGTCGAATATCCCTATAAAGAGGTTTATTCTTCAAGTCATTAAACACATCAGGGTCACAATTCGGGGTTCATAACAACTCTCAGCGCGCCTGAGAAGTGCCCCAGTCAGTTGGGCCTTGGCGCGATGCTCCTCTCAGCGCACCTGAGAAGTGCCCCAAACGTACGAGGCTAGGCGTAGCGCACCAAACAGTGCGCCTGGCTCAAAATTTTATTTTATTTTCTTTTTTTTGGTACTTTTACACACTAAGTTACAAATAATGAAAGAAAATCCTGTCTAGCTATAACTAACGTATATTCTAAGAATTGAAACTACGCTAAAACAAAAAATTTCAAGAATTCAAAGATGAACTACCTATCTATTACATATTGTTCATGGGTTGCCTCCCATGTAGCGCTTGATTTAACGTCACGGCACGACGCAACTTGGATCATTTATTATTTAGCTCAAGAGCTTCCCAATCACGATCTGAATCCTCACCGAAATAGTGTTTCACCCTTGGCCCATTGACCAAAAACGTAAGGCCAGTTTTACCTTTAAGTTCAACAACCCCATGTTGTGTCATTCTGACCACTTCAAAAGGACCACTCCACTTCGACCTTAGTTTTCTGGGAAATAACCTTAGTCTAGAGTTAAAGAGTAGTACCTTATCTCCCGAATTAAAGGTATGAGCTACTATGTGCTTGTCATGCCACCTCTTTATCTTTTCTTTATATAGCTTGGCATTCTCATACGCGTGGAACCTAAACTCCTCAAGTTCATTCAACTGATTCACTCTCTTTTTATCGGCTAGCTCGGGGTCTTAGTTCAGTTTCTTAATTGCCCAATATGCTTGATGTTCTAATTCTGCCAGAAGGTGACATGCTTTCCCAAATACTATGTGATAGGGAGAAGTCCATATTGGAGTCTTATATGCAGTCCTATATGCCCACAACGCATCATCTAATTTCTCAGACCAATCTTTCCTTTGCGCATTCACCGTTTACTGCAAAATTTGCTTCACCTCTCTATTTGAAACCTTCACTTGGCCACTCGTTTGAGAATGGTAAGCTGTAGTAACCTTATGACGAATACCATACTTAGTAAGAAGATTCTTAACAAGATAGTTAGCGAAATGCTTACCTCCATCACTTATAATTGCCCTTGGAGTGCCAAAGCGAGTGAAGATGTGCTTCTTTATGAACTTTATCACCACCCTTGAATCATTGAAAGGAAGTACAACCGCCTCAACCCATTTACCAACATAATCCATAGCTACAAGAATGTATTGGTTTCCACTAGATGGCGGTAATGGACCCATGAAGTAAATACCCCTCACATGAAAGATTTCCACCTCCAAAATGTTACTTAGCGGCATCTCATGTCTTCTTGAAATAGTACCCAATCTTTGGCATTTATCACAATCCTTCACAAAAGCAATAGAATCTTTAAATAACGAGGGCCAAAAGAAACCAGATTGTAGTACCTTATGAGCAGTGTGATCTCCTCCATGGTGACCTTCATATGGGCTAGCATGACAACTTTCCAGCACTTTGTGAACCTCGGACTCCGGAATGCACCTTCTCACTACCCGGTCTACACCTTGCTTGAACAAGAATGGTGCATCCCAAATATAGAACTTGGCATCATGATTGAGCTTTTTCTTTTATTAGGTGGTTGCACCCGGAGGATAATCTCCACTTACTATCAAATTCACAATGTTGACATACCATGGCACTTGAGAGATATCTAATGCCATCAATTGTTCATCCGAAAACTCTTCCCGCATTTGCTCACCTTCATTCACATGTGAAAAATCCTCTAACCTAGATAAGTGATCTGCTATTTGATTCTCAGTACCTTTCCTATCTTTGATCTCAATGTCAAATTCTTGGAGAAGCAATATCCATCAAATCAGCCTTGGTTTAGCATCCTTCTTGTTGAATAGGTACCTAATAGCTGCATGGTCAGTAAAAACAATCACTTTAGTACATACCAAATACGATTTGAACTTCTCGAAGGGAAACACTAGATCCAACATATCCTTCTCAGTCACTGTGTAATTAGCTTGTGTAGAGTCCAGGGTCTTACTTGCATAATAGATCGATTGAAACACTTTATTCTTTCTCTGTCCCAACACTGCACCCACTTCTACGTCGCTTGCATCATACATGAGTTCAAATGATAATCCCCAATCAGGAGCAATTAAGATGGGAGCCTTAATTAAGTTCCTCTTCAACATCTCAAAAGCTTTCAAACACATCTCATCAAAGTCAAACTTCACCTCCTTCTCCAAAAGACTACACATCAGTCTAGGAATCTTGGAAAAGTCCTTGATGAATCGCCTGTAAAAACTTGCATGACCAAGAAAACTACGCACACCTTTTACAGAAATAGGCGGGGGCAATTTCTCAATAACTTCTACCTTAGCCTTATCAACCTCCAAACCAAATTTAGACACCTTGTGTCCCAACACTATCCCCTCTCTTACCAAAAACTGACACTTCTCCCAGTTTAGAACTAAGTTAGTGTCTTCACATCTAGCAAGTACTCTATCAAGATTTCGGAGACATACCTCAAAAGACTTTCCAAACACAGAAAAAATCATCCATGAACACCTCAACAAAGTCATCCACCATATCATGAAAAATGGCCATCAAACACCTTTGAAAAGTCACTGATGCATTGCAAAGTCCGAATGGCATGCGCTTGAAAGCATATGTGCCATAAGGACAAGTGAATGTGGTCTTTTCCTGATCCTCGGGTGCAATCAAGATCTGGTTGTAACCAGAAAATCCATCTAAGAAACAATAAAACTCATGCCCTGCTAGTCGGTCAAGCATTTGATCAATGAAGAGAACGGGGTAGTGATCTTTTCGGGTAACATCATTTAGTTTCCGGTAATCCATGCAAATTCTCCATCTGGTCACAGTTCTAGTAGGAATCAACTCATTTTTTTCGTCCCTTACTACTGTCATACCTCCCTTCTTGGGAACACATTGTACCAGACTTACACACTTACTATCAGAGATTGGGTACACAATTCCAGCATCTAGCCACTTTATGACTTCCTTTCTTACCACTTCTTTCATCACAGGATTCAGTCGACGTTGATGTTGTGCTTTGGGTTTGTGATCCTCTTTCATGTAAATTATGTGCATGCATAACGCCGGACTAATCTCATGAATATCAGCCATCTGCCATCCAATTGCTTTCCGCCTCCGCTTTAAGATCCTCAATGCTGCATCAACCTGTAAGTCAGACAGTTCTGCAGAAAGTATAACAGGTAAAGTTTCATTAGTACCCAAATAAGCATACCTTAGGTGAGCCGGTAGATTTTTTAGTTCCAACGTAAGGGATTCTTCTATTGATGGCTTTGGTGGGGGGCCCAACTCGCGGTCTAGTGACTCCACCTGATTCCTACGAGTGTCTACTAGTGCTAGAATTAAGAATGATTCAATCTCTTGAGCTTCAGTGTCTTTCTCTATCTCATGACCCACTAAAACTCTTTCTAAAGGATTTTCGAGCACAACTACTTGTGATTCTACTATGCGATCAACCCCAGTAATAGCCAACAACTCTTCATAAATAGAAGGTAATTTTAAAGCGCAGTAAACATCAAATACCTCAACCTTATCATGTTCCCTCATAGTTAGTTAACCAGCTGCTACATCAATCAATGCCCTACCCGTGGCCAAGAAAGGCCGTCCCAAAATGAATGGAACTTCAGAATCGGGTTCAAAGTTTAACACCACAAAATCTACCAGAAAAATCAATAAACCTACTTGCACTAACACATCTTCTACCACCACCTTCTGGCCTAGCAATTGATCTATCAGCGAGTTGGAGATTAATAGTGGTTCGTTTTGGACTACCCAACTCAAGATTTTGATACAAAGATAAGGGCATCAAATTTATACTTGCCCCCAAATCACACAACCCCCGGGCATGAACACATTGCCCAATTGTAATCTGCACAGTAAAACAACCCGGACCTTTTAACTTTTTGGGCAGTCTATTTTGGATCCTTAAGTTGCACTCCTCAGTAAGTGCTACAGTTTCATATTCCATGAGCCTCCTCTTGCTAGCCACAATGTCCTTCACATATTTAGCATACTTGGGATACCCTGCAAAATGTCAACCAAAGGTAGATTAATGTGAACCTGTTTTAAGAGAGAGAGAAACTTACCGAAGCATTCATCTTCATTCTGCTTTTCCAGCCTTTATGGAAATGGAGGTGGTAATTTCTTTTGAGGAATGGGTACCTCAACATTGGAGCTTTTT
The DNA here is from genome assembly GCA_029582605.1 of Solanum gracilifrons. NCBI lineage: Eukaryota > Viridiplantae > Streptophyta > Magnoliopsida > Solanales > Solanaceae > Solanum > Solanum gracilifrons. Next base: position 10,694 of record JAJOOH010003494.1, on the reverse strand, counting down.
ACTACCTCTTCCACCTTCTTTTCTTTGTTAGTTACCTTAGTGTCACTCTTCTTTGGCGCTAGTTCCTCTAATTGCAGCCCACTTCTAGTACTTACCACATGTAATTGATATGGGTTGGGCTCAGTATCACCGGGTAGCCCACCTTGGGGACGCAGGTTTAAAGAATTAGCCACTTGCGCAACTTGTTTCTCTAAACTCATTTGGGACATCTGAATGTTTCTAAAGTTCTCATCCTGCTTATCTATTCTAGCATTTAATTTGGTCCCTATTTCAGTGATAAGCTTTTGGAGTAGCTCTTCATTGGTCATCCCCCCTCTTTGTGCACTAGGATTTCAGCCTTGGTTAGGATTGTAGTATTGTTGCCCAGCCCCTTGAGAACGGTATTGGTTAACCCCTTGTGCCTGATTTTGGTGTTGGTTATCACCCCATGAGAAGTTAGGATGGTTCTTCCAATTAGGGTTGTAAGTATAACCATAATTTTGTTGCACTCCACCCCTTTGCGCATTACCCACATAGTTTACGAAATCCAGGTTTGCCTCACATTGCTCGGTTTCATGAGTTCCACTACCACATACCTCACACCAATTGGCTGCCTGTTGTACAACGTTTACCGGTGCCTGATTTAGATCCATCTGTTTAAAATGTAGGGTCATGTTATGTTGCATTGCATTTAATTTGGCATTTATGGCAATAGCTTGGTCTACATCTAAAATCCCTGCAGCCTTTTGGGTTGTGGCTCTAGACATTTCCCGCTCATACCCTTGGTTCCCTTCAAAAAGTTTATCGAGTAAGTCGAAGAACTCTTCACTTGTTCTAGATAGGGCATGTCCACCTGCTGCACTATTAAAAAGAGCACGAGCATTATATTCTAAACCCTCAAAGAAAGTATGAGCAAGTACCTCATTAGTTTGCATGTGGTGTGGGCAAGCATTCAACATTTGTTTGAAACGCGCCTATGCTTGGTACATGTCCTCCCCTTGCTTTTGAACAAAGTTTATTATCTCACCTCTCAGCTTAGCGGGTTTCTTGGATGGAAAAAATTGACTCAGGAATTTCTTTTCTAGATCATCCCAAGTAGAGATCGAGTTTGGTGGCTCAGAATCTAACTAATGCCTTGCAGCTCCTAATAATGAGTACAGGAACAAAGTCAGCCTCACATAGTCTGATGAGACTCCAACTGGGATGTATGTATTGGTATCTATGAAGGTCCTAAAATGGATTTGAGGATCCTCATGGGGGAGACCAGTTAATTGTCCGTTAGAATGGAATATATGTACCATGCTCTGCTTTAGTTCAAATCTACCCCCCGGTGGAGGTTTCCTAATTCTAGATGCCAAATTGGCTGTGAGTGAGATTGCCACATCACGAACTTGTCTTGCGGGTACGACAGACGGTACTCCTTGGTTATTCGGGTTTCTTTGGTTATTCACGTTTTACGGGTTATTCAAGTTGTCTTGAGTATCATCACCAATGTTTCCCGGAAGACCTAACCCCAATTCTCCTTGTCGTCCATGATTCATTTTTCTGCGCTGGCGTAAAACTCTTTCGGTTTCGTTGTAAGGTTCGACAAGTTCTCCTTTCCGAGCAAGACCTAAAAATCAAGTGCCTGCAATAGACAAGCTAAGATCAATTAATTAATACCTGGATATTCTAATTTTAAACTTAAGAAGATCGAATATAAATCAATTTCTATGTCCCCAGCGGTGGCGCCAAAAACTTGTTTCTCCCTAATATACACGCAAGTGTACGTGGTCACAAGTAATATGGATTTTTAAAGAAACGAGTTATCATTCCCAAGGTACTTATGATCAATTTATATTCACTTAATTCTACAACTACAGGTAAAAAGTAACATTTTCAAGAGTTGATGATTTATTACTTATATACTAATAATTATGCACTAATTGAAAGTAACTAATTGTGAACGACTTTGATATAATGTTTCAAGTAAGTTAAAAGAAATTCCAGGGCTACAGCATATAAAGAATCTCATGTATCATATTATTGGCTTAGAACTAATTTCAGTTATCAAGTTAATGGTTTATAGGGTTGTTGATATGATCCGGGTTATATGCCTCCCGTCGCCTACCCCAGTTAGCTATCTAACTACATCATTGAGCGGGGATAAATAGACTAACTGACGAGCATTTATATTTCATTCTATTTCGTAACCAAGCAAGGTGTTGTTCGCCTGGGCATCACTCCTGAACAGTAATCACCTCAATTTACTGGGTGGATCGAGCTCTCTATATTGTCTGGTCTATCTAACCTCTCATCTCCCAATTTTAAGATTAGACAATAGATTTATCTTATGGTAGGCAAACATAAAATACTAAAACAAGAATATAGAAGTAACTTGTATTGACAACCAAAAATTAATTCAACAACCTCAAATAATCAATCAATTCGTAGCTATAGCCCTAGAACTAGGGCGTTTAGTTACTCATGCTATTAGAAAACAAGAAAATACAATAGTTCATTCCATTTCCAAAAAATAGAAGAGTTAGAGGGTTAAAACCTATTACAAACTTGAATTCTTTCTCTCGCACACTAAATCAAACGTCCACCCCCCACAACGGAGCTCTAGGAGTCTATTTATAAGAGTTATAAAAGTTGGAGTCAAATCCCACTATAATTAGGAATCCTATTTAATGATTTTTTGAGCCAGAAAAGTCGGCATTTCCTTGGCGTGTCGCGCCTGCCATCGCGCCATAGAGGCGCCTGTATTCTTGAAGTCCTGGCGCATCACTCCCAACAGTGCGCACCATACATGCCCCAGTCCGGCATCTTCTGGCGCGGCGCGCCTCTTAGCGCGCCCAGCACTGCTGATTTTTGGCTTAGTCATTTTCTTGGTCATTTGTTCTCCTTCTTTCTTCGCTCCAACTCCAATTTCATCGAGAGTTCCTGAAACATCTAATCATATGTGTGAGTAAACAATCATCACAAGTTACACCAAAAATCGAGCTAACAATTAAAAATCATTCTTCAATTTAATCAATTCATGGGCCATATTGACAACTTAGGCATATATGATCAATTTACTATGACACTTGTATCTCGGGATGGTATTGGGGTTGGATTGTTAATGATAAGGTGTTTAAAGAATTGGTACCTATAAGGAACTGGGAAAATGTTGTTGAACTTTGGAATTTCTGGAAAAAACAAGTCGGGTCTTCATAGCAGAGCCAAGCCGCCACAACGCTCCCTTTATGGCAGAAGGTTTCTCGCCATAGAGGAATTATACATAGTGATGCTCAGGGCTATAGCAAACCGCCATGATAGTGGCTATCAGCCGTAATAGTGGGGAGAATCAGAGACTACTCTGTTTTTCCCCTATTTTGCCTTACCATCCTAAGCCAACTTTTATCACCTGTTCAATTCATATCAATGTAGAAAAACAAAAAAAATCCATTGCAAAAAAATTCTAGCATAATACGACGATTAAACCATCCCAAAATACACCATCCATGTGTTACCAAAATAAGGAAAGCAAAAATAAATGTCTTATGCACAAATGGGGAAAACCAAAAATAATATCAAAAGTATCTAAGGGGGAAGGGAAGTCTTATTGCATGCCCAGCAATCACCATCATGAGGCAGGATATCCTTCCTTGAGCTCATGGATGAAGGAGAACTCCTCCAAGTCCTCCGGCTCCAACAAGGGCAGCTCCTTCTCCGAAGCGAGGCAGCTATATGACGTTCATCATTTTCAAGACCCGTGTGTATACCCTAGACATGACTGGCACTTAGAAACCACTTTTAGTCCCCAAGTGAACCCTTTGCCTGGATGACTACTTAGCAAAAGACTAATACAAGCATACAGAAGCTTAAAACTAATGAGCATTTAAAGAAATAAACTAAATATCAAAACTGTCTGAAAATACTAAGTATAAATGATAAAATTTGTCAAAACATGTGAGAATGAAAATTGAATGACTCTCTAAATTTTTTTGTTGATGAAGACTCTACTATCTAAATATAGGGGTCGACAAAAGACCCACAACAAATGTAAAACAATATTATTAAAGCAATAAAGTCAGAGTCCTCCAAAGTCAAGGAGACCTCACCAAAAGCTAATGAATGGGTGATCTCAATGAAACGCATGTTGATGATACTGAAAACCTATATTTGCATCATGAAACAATGCAGTGTCGAATGACATCAGCACATAGAATGTATGGTATGTATAAAAAGCTAAATGAAACAGATAACTTAACTAAAAGATTGAAAATAATTCGACTGAAACAAAGTATGAACATGAAGTAAAAAGGATTCTCCAACTTATCTGCTTTTTTAAAACTCTAAATCTCTCAAAACCCTAAATTTTGCCTGCCATTTTCTCATGGCCGCCGGCCATCCTCTGCCAGATGGGGTTGGCCAGATACAAGGACTACCGGAGGGGAACAAAACATCATATGCACACACACTTATGGCACCAAAAACAACGCAACATAACATAGGGATAAAACCTTTGACTTATCTTCACGGAGAACCGAAGCTCGTATGGGAGGAGGACGAAGTACAACAGATGATCATTAATGAAGATTTACAATATGCAGTGCTCGGGAAATTTTCATATGGATGGCCAGACATTCATGAATTGAGGAAGCTTATACCGAAGCAATGTGGTTTGAGAGGGGAAGTGAATATTGGACTCTTGAGTAGCAGATACGTTTTGATAAGGGCCTCATTGTTAGAAGATTATGTGAATCTGCTATCAAAACCTCAATTCTATATTACTCATAACAATTGGTCATATCCAATGAGAACTTTGAAATGGGATCCTTTGTTTAATCCAGAGGAGGAAACGACCACAGCAATCGCGTGGATCTCTTTTCCCGCATTGCCACCAAATTTTTTTGGTAAGGACACTATATTCTCTATGGCAGCAGCTGTTGGAAGACCTCTACAAGTAGACCTGGCAACTCAAAATAAAACAAGGCCAAGTTGTGCTAGGGTAAAGGTAGAGGTGGATCTTTTGGGAGAATTCCCTAAAAGAATCAATATTGGGGTAAGGAAAAAGTCAGGGAAGGTAATGGACAAATGGGTGGCTATCAAATATGACTATATTCCAAAATATTGCAAGACTTGCAAGCTCCAGGGGCATAATGAAGAGGATTGTTATGCAATACACCCAGAACTTTTCACACAGGAGGAACAAAAAGAGGAGATAGAAAAGGACCAGAAAAAGAAGGAAGACGAGGGTACTAGAGTAACACTTGAGGAAGGTAAAAGGTCAAGAGGCAAAAATCAAGAACATTGTGCCAGAGGCATGGAGGGCAAGGATAATAAAATTGCAGAAAGAGAATTTACAGAGCAAGGGAGCAGGACTGGAAATAACAGACATTTTCAATACCAAAGAAGAAAACCAGAACTAGTCTGGAATCCAAAATCACAGCAAGGTAGAAAATCAGAAGTAGAAACAAACAATAAATTTGGGGCGTTAGAGGATACCTCACCTGAACATGAAGAGGACTATGGGGAGGGCTTAGTGGATAAGCATGATAGAGGGACATTTAATTCCAATTCTAAAAAAGGGGATCAAATAAACGGCTCTAAGGATAGCATTTCTTCAGCTGAAACAGAACCAGGCAGCACTGCTAATGTTACAGCAATACAACAGGAGAAACAGGGGCATAATACATTGATGGACAAAGGAGGGATAAACGACAAAGAAAATGTTCTAAGTGGGATGGATGTATCAGCTTTTCCTAGTCCTAAGTTACACAAGCATAGACCACAAGAAATACAAGAAAAACAGGATACAGAGGAGGAAGAGGGTATGGCTGTTAACATAAATGCTATTGGGAGAGAAGGGGATTTATCCCCTAGGCAAATAGAGTTACTAAAGGGAAGATATGGTGCAACTAGGAGCAATACTTTAGACATGACTTATGTCAACACAAAAAGCAGAAAGGTCAGGCTCACATATCTTGATCAATGATTGGTAAAATTCTGTTTTGGAACATTAGGTCAGTAAAATCTCAAAATTCTTTTGAAAGATTACTGAACCTAAATAACAAACATCATTACTCATACATTGCTTTACTAGAACCTTTTCAAAGTCCATCAGAGTTGGAAAAGTACAGGAGAAGGCTTGGGAAAAAGCATGCCAAAGTTAACTGTTCTTCTAAGATTTGGTTGTTCTGGGATGAGGATTGGGAAGAGCAAGATTGTGTTGACACAGTGCAGCAAATTACTATCTCACTAAAACATAGAGATAGCAATGCTTATATCAAAGTTACAGCAGTTTATGCAAGATGTAGTGCCCTGGAAAGATTGGAATTGTGGGAGGACCTTGAAGGGATTGCTAACAATACACAGGTTCCTTGGATGGTAGGGGGAGACTTTAATACTATAACAGATGAATCAGAGAAGCTGGGAGGTCTGCCAGTCTCACAACTTGAAGTGGAAGATTTTGTTCAATGTATTAATGTTTGTGCATTGAATGAAATAAAATTCTCAGGAAGTAAATACACTTGGTGGAATGGTAGGATAGAGTCTGACTGTATTTTCAAAAGGCTAGACAGAGTCTTTGGGAATAATGAGTTCATTAATGAGTTGCAAAATACAGAAGTACAACATTTGATCAGAGAAGGTTCAGATCATGCCCCTTTACAGGTTACTTGTAGCACTTCACATGAGCATTTGTTCAAGCCTTTCAGGTTCCTTAACTTTTGGACAAAACATCACAGCTTTCTTCAAACTGTGGAAGAAATATGGCAGATAGAGGCAACAGGCTCCCCCTTCACAGTGCTACAGACCAAGTTGAAAAGAGTAAAATCAGCTTTGGTCCAGTGGAGCAAGACCACGTTTGGAAATATTTTCCAACAGGTTGCAACACTGGAAGACTTAGTCAAGACCAAAGAAATTCAGTTGGAAATCAACCCATCAGGAGAAAATAGAACTGCACTGAAGATGGCTGAAGCAAAATTAAAGAGATATTTGCACATTGAGGAAGAGTATTGGAAGCAGAAGGCAGGTATGAAATGGTTTCAAGAAGGTGACAGAAACACTAAGTTCTTTCATGCTTATGTGAAGGGTAGAAGAAGAAGGTTGCAAATCTCAGAGATAAAGACTAGACAAGGGGATATTATTACCAGCACACAGAATATTGGGGAAGAGGCAGTGAATGTGTTCAAGGAACAATTCATGGAGACCAATGCACCATCAGATTACTCTATGCTGGACAGTATTCCAAAACTGATTACAGATGAACAGAATGAAGAGATGGGGAATGTACCTACAGAGGAGGAAATTAAAGAAGTGGTTTTTGCTTTAAATGGAGATAGTGCAAGTGGTCCAGATGGATTTTCAGGGCAATTTTTCCAAAGTTGTTGGGATATTGTTAAAAGGGACATTGTCAACATGGTTAAAGCTTTTTTCTGTGGTCAGGAGCTCCCAAGGTATATAACTCATACTAACCTAGTCCTTATCCCTAAAAAAGAGGTGGTTGATAATTTTGGCGATTTGAGGCCTATTAGCCTTAGCACATTCATTAACAAAATCATATCAAGACTGCTGCATGAAAGGTTAGTGAAAGTGCTTCCTAACTTTATCTCTCAGAATCAAGCAGGATTTGTGAAAGGAAGGAGCATTGTTGAGAATGTTCTTCTAGCACAGGAAATCATAAGAGATATCAATAGAAGAAATAAGCTTCACAATGTGGTGGTGAAATTGGACATGGCAAAGGCATATGACAGAGTGTCATGGATCTTCCTCACTAAGGTGCTTAGAAAATTTGGATTTTCAGAAAGGATTATTGACATGGTGGTAAGGTTATTAACAAACAATTGGTACTCAGTGATTGTGAATGGCCAGTCATTTGGATTCTTCCAATCCTCAAGAGGTTTGAAACAAGGGGACCCACTTTCTCCAACTCTGTTCATCATAACAGCAGAGGTATTGGCCAGAAGTCTCAACCAGCTACACAAGGATCAGAAGTACAAAGGTTTTGGTTTACCAAAGTGGAGCCAAGAGACCAATCACTTGAGTTATGCTGATGATACTATACTGTTCTGTTCAGGTCAGTCATACTCAATGAAGAAAATGATGAAGGTATTGATTGATTATGAAAAGGTGTCTGGACAAATGGTAAATTTAGACAAGAGTCTGGTCTATATGCATGAAAAGGTACCACTTGGAGTATGTAATCAAATAAAAAGAATTACAGGAATAAAACAAGGTTCATTTCCTTTCACTTATCTTGGCTGCCCCATTTTCTATGGGAGGAAGAAAAATGCCCACTTTGAGATGCTGATCAAGAAGGTGATAAAGAGATTAAGTTCCTGGCAGAACAGGTTACTCTCTTTTGGGGGAAGGTATGTCCTAATAGCTCATGTTCTTCAGTCAATGCCTATATATGTTCTTTCGGCTATGAATCCACCAGTTGGTGTAATCAAACAGCTACATAGAATCTTTGCAAAATTTTTTTGGGCTAATACAGCTGGAGCTAAGAACAAGCACTGGGTTGCATGGGACAATATGTGCTACCCCAAAAAGGAAGGAGGATTGGGATTGAGGTCATTACATGATGTTTCAAAAGCTCTTTTTGCTAAACTGTGGTGGAAGTTTAGAACTTCTACTGACTCTTTGTGGGCTTCATTTATGTGGAACAAATATTGTAAGAAACTACATCCAATTATTGCTCAGGGATATGGGGCCTCCCATGTTTGGAGGAAAATGATAGCAATAAGGGAAGAAGTGGAGCATGAAATATGGTGGCAAATTAAGGCTGGTAACTCTAGTTTCTGGTTTGATAATTGGACTAAACAAGGTGCTTTATATCATATAGAGGAAAATGCTAAGGAAGAAGAGGTGGAAGTGAAGGAATTTATTACAGAATCAGGCTGGGACAAAGTGAAGTTATTGCAGCATCTCACTACTGAAATGACCGAGTATATAATGGAGAACATTTCACCTCCAAAATCACAGTCTGGCAATGATGTGGCTTGGTGGATGGCAAATACTCAGGGAAGATTCAATGTCAAGACAACATGGGACATGATGAGAAGGAAAAAAGAACCCAGAAGAGATTTTGAGCTAATCTGGCATAAGGGGTTGCCATTTAAGCTTAATTTTTTTACATGGAGGGTCTGGAAAAGGAAGATTGCCACAGATGATAATCTAAAGAAGATGAAAATCAATATAGTGTCCAGATGTTGGTGCTGTGACAGAAAGGAGGAGGAAACAATGTCTCATTTATTCCTAACAGCCCCCATAGCCAATAGGCTATGGAGGTATTTTGCTCATTTTGCAGGAATTAACATAGAAGGAATGCACTTACAACAATTAATAATCACTTGGTGGAAACATGAGTCAACTCCTAAGCTGCACAACTTATACAGAGCAATGCCAACAATTATCATGTGGAGCTTATGGTTAAGGAGAAATGCTATCAAACATGGCAGTGCCAACAGCTGGGAAGGGATGGTGGATATGACAATGGAATTGGTCAGGCAGCTTGTGAAGACACAATTTCCATGGATCAAAAAAATGACATGGTCTTGGAGGGAAGTAATTTTCAGACTCACACAATACAAGCCAAAGATACATGTTTTAAGTGTCACATGGAGACCTCCTGAAGATCACCAAGTAAAGTGTAACACTGATGGGGCAAGTAGAGGCAATCCTGGTATGAGCTCTATAGGATTTTGTATAAGAGATACTAGAGGGGACCTTATTTATGCTTTAGCAAAAGGTATTGGTATTGCTACTAATATTGAAGCAGAAACTATTGCCATACTTTATGGTCTGAGAGAGTGTAAGAGTAGGCGATTTCAGAATGTAATTATTGAGACTGATTCACTCAGTCTCAAGAAGATCATTCAGAAAGCTTGGAGGGTGCCATGGGAATTAGCAGAAAAGGTGGAAGAGATTAGGGAAATTATGCAGCTGGTCAGTGCAACAATCACACATATTTTCAGAGAAGGTAATGGTTTGGCCGACTCTTTGGCTAACATAGCCATGGAATCACAATCTGAGCATCATTATCTCAGGTTCCAGGAGTTGCCACTGAAGGAAAGAAGGATCCTAAATGTAGAAAAAGCACAAATCCCAACACTCAGAATAAGGACTCGTAAAATCATTCCTCAATGAGCAACAACCAGGCCATAACAGACAAGAGAATCAGGAACAACACAAAATCTAGCAGATTCCAAACAAAACACAGACTCACTGATATGCAAAGGAATAGATATATAAGATTATTCTTTATTTACATCATACCAGCTAAACTAGAAATAATAGCAAAGGAGAATACAAGACAACTGCAAGCTACATGGATCAAGAGAAGACAACAAGCATACATGAAGCAAAATTCATATCAACGAAAATGGGGCAGAGTTTTAACTCATTTAAGGCGAAGATTACACCTCTGCGAAGCTCCATCACAGATCAGCCTCTTCATTGGAGCACTGCCCAGCACACCTGGAAAAGAAAATAACCACAAGGAAAAATCGATAAGCTCCACAATCGACCAAGATAGAAGGTCAAAACTGCAAAAATGGAGGCACAATGGAAGGGAGAAAGAAATGCTCAAAGTAGTAGCGGGTACGGGAGGCGATAATTCAGACAAGGCGACGGAGGATATGGCTGTTGTCCATTCACTTTCCAAACGTGGAAATGCCCTAGAACCTGATATTTGTTGGGTCGGATCTTCTAGATTAATTTTATGTTGTTTTGGTATTTTTTAT
>JAJOOH010003489.1:0-23635 GCA_029582605.1 Solanum gracilifrons | reverse complement strand
AAATTTAAACAAAAAAGAAAACTAAAAAAAATGGTTGGGGGTGGGGGGTGGGGGATGGGGGTGGGGCTGTGAGAGGAAGTGATGGAGTGGGATAAGAAAAATAGTTTACATTTTATTTTATAAAAGAAATATTATTTTTTGTAATAATTTTTTAATTTTTAATTTTAACTAATATTTAATTTAATTTTTGTCAAGGTTGAATGTTTTGTCCATGTCGTGTGTGATGTGATAATTTTTTAAAATAAAAGAGAGAGTGTATTACACACACTATGATGAGAGTGGTATAAAAGAGAGAGATGTGTTTATCAAACTAAAAAGTGATAGTTTAGGTATGAAATTCACACTCTCAATAGTTTAGGTATGACACTCAAAAAAAGGGCATAGTTTAGGTGTGTTTTTTATATTTATCTCATTATGTTATTTATCATTTATCACTAAGAGAGATTCTCTGCAAAAATAAAATAAAATATGTGTCTGGTATCGTTAAGGTTTCTTGTTCACACTCTACTTATTAGTCAATGATACTATAAGAGTATATAAAAATATTACCAAATGGTATCTCTAATAAAGGATAAAAAACGAATAAAAATAATAAATGAGAAAATAAAAAAAGAGAAAATAAAAAAAATAAAGGAAAAAAAAACAAAAGTAATGAACAAAAAGTAATTTATTTTATTTTCTTAAAAAGGTAAAATATAAAAGAGAAAAAAAAAGGAGAAGATGATAAACTAATCAAAAATAAAATAAAAAGAAAGAAATGATAAAAATGTTACCAAATGGTATCACTAATAAAGGATAATATGAAAAAGAAAAAAAATAGAAAAGAATAAAGAGAAAATAAAAATAGAAAATAAGAAAAGAACAAAAGTAATTTAATTTATTTTCTTAAAAAGGTGAAAATATAGAAAGAGAGAAAAAAAATAATAAAAAGAAGATAAAATAACAAAAAAAGTAGAAATAATAAATATATTACCAATTGGTGTCTCTAATAAAGTATAAAATAAAATAAAAGAATTAAAATATATATTAGAAAAGAATAGCAGAGAAAATAAAAATAATAAATAACAAAAAAGTAAAAAAATAAAAAATAAATGAGAAAGAACAAAAGAAATTAATGATAGGACAAAAACAATAAATGAGAAAAAAGAACAAAAATAATTAAGGAAAAAATAGCTAACTAATCAAAATCTGTAACATAATTATTAAAATCATTTACACCTTAAAATAATTATTAAAAATGTCAATATGTCAATATTTTGGCAAATAAAATGTGTCATAATATAATTCATTTACCTTCCTTTTATTTCTCAAATTGGACCCACTTTTTGACTCCATTACCGGTGAAAGGAAAGTAAAAGACCTCATTACCCATTTTTATCTCTCTAAATTCTTTACCCAAATTATGTTCTTTCTCTTTCGCTCTCTCACGATTTCTTCCATTATTTCATCTCCTCCAATAACTTAAACCTTGCCTTTTTTAAATCGAAATTCCTCCATTTTTCTAAGAAGTATCATAAATCATTAAAAATAATTCAACCTTTTATACAGGTAAATACATTATCCTGAAGTATGTTTTCAGATTTTCGGTACTCATAAAAAATGTAGGCTCTGCGATTAAAAAAGCTGAAGAGAACAGATCTAAGCATCAACATTATCATATCCGCATGTAAAATCTTCCCCAAGTTTGAAATAGCAACATTATCGAGAAAAGAAAAATTATAGGTACTTTGTCTACCAGCAGCGAAGTCGAAAAACTTGATGAAGATCAAATTGATGAAGAACAACTTCCTAAACATTAAACTTGTATTTGTATTCATTCTAGTTTTCATGTTGTATTTTGTATAATGAAACTTATATTTCTTTATTAGTTTGTATTCATTCCAATGTGTATGTCAAATTGATCTGTAGTTCTTTAAGAACCATAGTTGTATCCATTAATTTCTTTTACACTGTTATTTTATTTTCTTAGAATCTTGTATCCTTTCTTAAATTGTATTCATTCCAATATGTATGATATGTGTATTTGTATTCATTATGGTTTTTATGTTTGTGTTTATATAATGACATTTGTATTTCTTTATTAGTTTGTATTCATTCCAATAGGTATGACAAATGGATTGTAGTTACTTAAGAAGCATATTTGTATCCATATACTTATGTAAACTCTTGTTCGTTCAGAAAGAATACAATATTGGTTTGTATATTTTTCAAAAACATATTTTCTTTCTTAAAATTCCAACAAAATATATATTTTAGTCTTCAAAACATACAAATTTACAATCACAATAACAATCAAAATTTGTATTTAAAAAAAAATTATATTCCATGATAAAAAATGATTTCTTATTTGTTATATATGTATTACAAAAATATATTATATCCAATGTCTAAGTTATAGAACATCAATTCAATAGGATTCCAAATTATTCTATATACCAAGCATCCAACATACAAAAAATCAAAACTATTCAATCATTCACGGTTTGTATTCCAAACAAATTACAAAGTAAAAATGTATATTGAACTTAATTGTATTATAAATGGTATTAGCTTGAATATACAATTTGTATCACATCATCTAAATTATATTTAGGTGCAAATGTGTATTTGAAACAGATAAGAAATACAAATTATGTATTAAAAAGCATACAAATAGATAAGCATACAAATTCAAAACAGAGATAAACATACAAACTTTGATCTTTTAATTGTCGTACGTATTCAAAATAAATTTTGAATGGTTGTATCCAAAACACTTTGAATTCGAAATAAAATTTTCAAAGAAATACCTCGCAAACGGATTTTGGACAGCAACGACGCATCCAACAACCTTGGTGTTGTTCAGCACCAATTCAATAGCTTGCAGGCCAATGTCAATTTGTATGCTTATCTATTTGTATCGATTTCTTTTTTTTGGTAAAAACCTTGATCAATTGTCTTGCCTTCTACGGAGAAGGAGGGTCATCAATGGAGAATTGAAAGTCATTAATGGAGGATGAGGAAGACGAGAGAATTTGTCGCCTATTTTAGTCTCTTAATTTGTATCAATCACCTTTTTTTCGGGCAAAAATCCTGATCAATTGTCTTGCCTTCTATGAAGAAGGAGGATCATCAATGGAGAATTGAAAGTCGTTAATGGAGGATGAGGAAGACGAGAGAATTCGTCGCCTATTTTAATCTCCTAACCTGTAAAGTAAATAATGAAATATTTTCAGCACTATTTACCTAATTTGGAAGATTATCTCCCCTGATTTTCTCTAATTTGTTATTTCTTAGTTGTATTCTATTAAGTTAAATCAAAGAAAAAAAATACATAAATCAGACATATAACAAACTAAAAAAATTGACATTTTTAATAAATATTGAAAGTGTGGCTAACGGGTCCTATTAAATGTTAAAATGTAGTTGTTTTGTAAATTTTCCCAATAATTAATAATAGGAAAAAAACTTGGACTGAGACGAATTGGGCCTATATTTAAAAGGGTGGGATGAAAATAGGCCTAAATTTAAAGAGGATGGGAGGGAAACTATGCCTAAACTAAAGGAGGGCATGGGTTGTAATTTATTTTGAGAGAATGAGTATTTGCTTAATTAGTTTGGATTGGACTATGAAATTGTAATATTTTATATTTTGTGGCCCATTTAAGTAGTTTTCCTTTCTTTGAGACTACTCTTCACTAAATCTTAGTCCACAATGCGGACTCTACACTAAACCTTAGTCCGCAGTGGACTCCACACATATAAAAAGAGATACACTATCTCATAAATTCTTGAGATATGCTCAGATCAAGACATCAATTATTGCTTTTCTCAAATGCAACATGGCAATTATATGTAACACTAGAAGGTCCAACTCATCCTACGTTCATGAAATACACTACTAATGATCCTCGAAACACGAAATTTATTTAAGAAAAAAGAATTAAGGGATAGATAGAATTGCCTCACAAATATTCGTTAATAAATTTTTATTTCATCATATTTTATTTGTGCTTACAAACAATTTTCATTACTTCAAAAATTTGTTGCAAACACCAATTTTTAGATGAAATATAATTTGAACTTTTAAGAATATTTTTGTGTTAGCTTTCAATGCTTGTGTGTATGATACGCCTTAAACTGATAGTTTACTACTGTACTATTTGGTAAAGTTTGTAGGAAAAACAGATTTTCTAATTTAAAAATAATTTAAATTTAGCACACCTAATTTTTCCAACATGATTTATTTAAATCAGTGTATTGTAGTTCATCAGAATATAAGCCTACGAATATACTTGTTAGGAGAAGTTCAATGAATTATATTTATTCTTATTATAATAAGGTAAGAAAAAATTTCTCTATTGTAAAAAGGTAGACTAAAGTCCAGAAGAATAACTATTTTGTTGCACTTGAATTGCAGTTTAATTAGTAAAAATATCCCGCTAAAACACAGATAGTGTGCTTAGGGGTATTTATGATTAAAATTAAAAAGTTAATTAAATAAATTGATTTTATTTGGTTTTCTAATTATAAAAATAAATAATATTAAATTTGATTTCAGCTTTGTTAAAAAAATCGAAGATATAACAAACAGATAAATTATATACATATTTTTTTAAAATTATATACACATACTATATTATTTTTTATGAACAATTTTAAGTATCATATACATGTTTTCATTGATATTTATTTTTAAAAAAAAAAAAAAAAAAGTCAAAACAAAAAGTAGCAAAAAGTGCCGTTTCGGGGATGGATACCCATAAATAAACTTTTTGATAATTTCTTACACTTTCCGTATTAATTCTTTTTTATCACTAAACTATTTGACAATTTTTTAGACTTGCGTGTTTTGCTTTTAAACTTTCTGTATTAATTCTTTTTTATCAATAGAAAAAGAAATGAGGAAAGAGAAGTAAATGTCTTTATTAATAATAATTATTCGGAAACAAATCCTATATATATACACCTTTTAGTCCTATTCGAAAACATCATCTCTGAATGGTGAAAAAACAGAAGCTAGAAAACTCTCAGGTATTATTTTTTTTATATAACAATAATTAATTGTTTTTTTATTAACAATAATTAATAAGAAATGTTTAAAAATTTGTTGAAACAAAAGATGGCGGATGTGGATGCTGCAAAGAGTAAAGAGGAGAAGGTGACGATAATTTTCGACAAGTTCGATATTAACAAAGATTTACAGTTAGGGATAATGGAGTTGCTAGGATGGATCATGGCAGTTGAATCCACATTAAGTAACGATTTGCAAAGGCTTCCCTTTTTCCTTCAAATATACTTGGGTAACCCCTCTTTCCTAGCTGGTTCAAAAGGGCTATCCTATTATGGTTTCACTCACATTTACGAAGAAGGTCATCGTAACCTTGATCATGACTTCAATACCATTAATATTCAGCCCCCAATTCACCAGGTATGTACCTTGCATATGTTTCATAATGTGTCCTATTTTATACATTCGGATAGACTGAATTGTTTGCTATTAAATATGGACTTTTTCATTGTTACATGATGATGGATGGTGTAAATTGTGTAAACAATCCTTTGTAGCGTCTATGAGAATAGAATGGAATAAGATTTATTAGTAATGTTGGGATTAGTAATGCGTGGATTATGTTTAATCCACAATTTGGTATATTAGGGACATGAGTTCTATCTTTAACCATGTTCAAAATAATAATACCATGATTTGGTGAAAATCCTACGAAATAAGGAATTAAATAATTAAAACAAAAAATAAGCAGATAAAGAAGAAGCTTGCAGTTTAACGGAAATAGAACAGAGAGAATGTTATTCTTGAAGCTCTAGTTTACAACAATTACGCAGCAGCTATATAAACTGTGCCACTAACTTGAACTCCTAAAATTACTCTAGTAACTTACTAAGACTCCTATCTAGGTAGACTTCCTACGAAATAGGAACTAATATTTGACTTAGTAAACTAAACAGGTCAGAAGTAAACATTTAAAAAAGACCGTTAAAATGCACTAATTTTTAACACTCCCCCTTAGTGCATGCTTACTGTCAATAACTCCAACAGCAGCCCTGAAATATTCAAACTTAGGCTTTATTAAGGCCTTTGTAAATATGTCCGCGACTTGCTCATTTGTAGAAATTCCTTTCAAAATAACTTCTTGATCCAACACTTTCTCTCGAATGAAGTGATGACGAACCTCTATGTGCTTCGTTCGACCATGAAAAATGGGATTTGATGCAAGCTTGACAGCACTTTCATTATCACATCTAATTTGAATGGCGTAATCAACTTTGCACAGCATCTCTCCTATTATTTGCTTCAACCACATACATTCTTGTGTAGCCATAGTTGCGGCTACATACTCAGCTTCAGTGCTAGATAATGCTACCATTGGTTGCTTCTTGCTGCACCAAGATACCAGTGCTGAACCAGTATTGAAACAACACCCTGAAGTTGAATGTCTATCATTCACATCTCCAGCCCAATCCGCTTCGATAAATCCATTGAGTATAAAAGTTTCATGTCTTATATACATAAGACCATGATCAAGTGAGCCCTTCACATAACCAAGAATTCTCCTTGCTGCATCAAGGTGTGAACTTCTTGGACACTGCCTGAACCGAGAAACGATTCCAATGGAGTAAGCAATCTCTGGTCTTGTGATAGTTAAATAAATTAAACTACCAACAAGTTGCTGAAATTTTTTGGCATCTTTTAATGGCTTTCCTTCAGCTTTCATCAACTTTAGATGTGGTTCCATTGGAGTGGCTTTTTCTTTCGACTCCCTCATGCCAAAGTGCTGCAACAATTTCCTTGCATATGTCTTTTGAGAAATAAAATATCCTTGATCTGTTGTTTCAACTTCCAGACCAAGAAAACAACTCACTTCCCCCAAATTCTTCATCTCGAATCAAACCGAAAGATCACTTTTCAACATTGAGATTTCAGCATCATTATTACCAGTAATGATCATGTCATCCACATATAATAAGACCATCAGATGTACATTTGGTTCTAATTTAATAAATAGACTAGAATCAACATCGAAAACTTTAAAACCACAAAATATAAAGTATTGAGCAACTTTAACACACCAAGCATGTGGTGCTTGTTTAAGGCCATACAACGCTTTCTTTAATCGGCAAACATAATGAGGATACTACATAGAGACATATCCTTTTGGATGCTCCATAAACACTTCACGATCCAATTCTCCATAAAGAAAAGCATTTTTTACGTCAAGCTGCCACAACTTCTAGTTCATAGATGCTCCAAGTGAAAAATGGTTCTTATAATTACCATTTTTGCAACTGGACTGAATGTTTCCTCATAATCCAGCCCATAATTTTGAGAAAAACCACGTGCAACAAGCCGAGCATTCTATTTGTCGACAACCCCATCTGAATTTTTCTTTAAACGAAAAATCCATTCGCAAGTGATAAGCTTGCAATTTTCTGGTTTCGACACAACTCCCAGGTCTGATTGTTTTTTCAAAGCATCAATTTCTTCTTGCATAGATGCTTCCCACTCAGGATGACCTTTGGCTTCTTCAAAGCTTACAGGTTCATCCAATACTCCTGTAAAGAAACATGAAGTAATTGAGCAGTTGTTCAAGTGTACCTCATAATCTTTGAAGTAGCTTGGTTGTCTTTTCTCTCTTGTTGACCTCCTTTCGGTTAGTTGTTCAACACCATCTGAATTTGAGCTTTCATCATAATTTAAAGCCTGCAAATTTCTCTCTGGAATCAGCTCCAAAGGTTCTTGATCAACATCAAGAATCATTTCTTGATTGTTAGTTTTCTGGGCAGAATGATAGGATGATTTTTCATCTGATGGAATGTATGCGTCCACCAGTATCAATGGGACCAGGTCCTCAGCACAGTTGAAACTAAAACAGTAAAGAACAAGTGCTGAAAAGCAAAGATTGACAAGAGAGTTTACGTGGAAACCTCCTTGCTCAAGGGAGAAAAACCACGACATGGCCTGCTAGGACTTTTAGAACTGTTTTTCACTAATCTTCTATAAGAAAAAGTAAAAGCCAGTTTGAGATTAGCCTGCTAATCCCAACTCTAAGTAGCACCTCTTATTACTTAGACAAGCTAGAGTAGATACCACACTACCCACTATACTAATCCTATCCTGATTAATATAGATTTCAGAATAAGAACCAAGTTAACTCTAACTCAGAACTCACAATGATTCACAGAAGTTGAAACGTTTCTTATCACGATGAAACGAATCCTACAATGTAAGCACTATTACAAGCAAACAAAATAACAGCTGGTACAAGAAGCTTTTGAAGCAATCCATCCGATCCCTTATTGTTCTTGAAGCTTGAAATATATCTCTTTTTGAATGAATTAGTTTGTTGTTTTTTCTTGGATATATTTAGACCTGAAAAGTTATTACCCAATTAACAAGCAACCTCGTCGCTTCTGATTGGTGGAGTACTCTGCAGCTTCACCAACCTTCTGACCCAGACAGCTTTCTAGTTGTACAACACTTTGACCACTGGACGAGTATTCATACTCTGCAGAGGACCAGGTCCCTGCACTTGTGAGGAGATCATCAAAACATCAAGGAACATAAGAACTTATCAGTTTCCCTTTTTTGATGATGACAAACAACCTGCATAACTCACATGAGTGAATAATTCAGTAAGACTCCCCCTTAATCAGTTTCTCCTTTGTATGTTCCCCCTTAGTTCAATGCCCCCCTAATTCCACAGCCGTTTCCCCTTTGTATGTTCCCCCTTAGTAACAATTTAATTTACAACAACACAACTTCACCCTTTTGACATCATTGAAAAGGTGAAGCAGTAAACATATTCATGTTAAATGTAAGGCAATAAAGAATTCAGGGCCTCGGGCCACACAGAACATGTGTATGTAAGCTTAAAGAGAATATTAAACCACACAAGAACAGGGCACAAAACAAAAGAGAGCTGCGTATCATATATACTGACCGCTGTAGTGTGTCATACTTAACAAAAAGGCACGAGAGTATGTGATGACAAGGCAGAACTTCAAAAGAAAGGACAGACAACAAGAGAAACAAGACACATTTAGGACGGAGGAGGGGAGGGAGTAAAAGTACGCATCAACAACATCATGCGCTCATTTGCACTCTCATCGGCCTGTATCAGTTGCTTGTTTAGGGACTTAATTTCCTTGTTGAGAGAGGCATTTGTCTTCAGCAGCATTGTGTTGTCATCCCTTAACTCTTTGAGCGTTAGCCCGTGACCCTCACTGGTACCAGGTCCCCGGGAAACGGTCTTCTGCAATTCAGACTTTAGCCTGGTGATTTCAACCTCCTTATCACTCAGAATCTTGGTGAGATCAGTCACCTCCCTCATAAGAGTAGCCTGCTGTTCCAAAACATCTGCCACATGAGATCTCCCCCTAGCCTGTCCCTCAATGCACTCACATTCTAGTACAGTAGACATAGTGAACATTTGTTTGGTAGTACCAGGTACCCCCTTTCCCACTGGAACTTCAAAATAGTTAAAGAAAAAGTTAAGCAAATACCCATAGGGAAGCCCGTGCTTAGCATTCTTCCATGTCATTACTTTATGCATATGTTCTAGCATAATTGCAGGGAGGTTGATTTCTTCAAGCTCATCAAGCTTTTCCATGAGGAAAAGATCGGCAACAGAAGCCACTGTTCTTTTCTCAGTCCCGGGCACCATGATTTTGTTAATGAACTCAAACATCAATTGATACTCCCCTTTAAGAAACTTCTTAGAGAGCCCTGCACGTTTGACATCTCCTCGTTTGGTAGCAAGCTTCCAAAAATCACCGGATGGTTTGCATCCCTCAATAGTTCGAACTCCCATTACAGGTACCCCAAGAATAATTCCCAAAGTTTCTTCATCAAGATGAATCTCCACATTCCTGACAGTAGTTGTGATTCCACCTCCTTCCAGTAGTTCTATTTTATAGAAGAACTCACGCACTTTAGGTTCGTGTAAGTATGGAACTGGTGGTTCAAATAAATGATTCCAGCCTTGAATGGTAACAACATCAACCAAATTTCCCATACCAAACTGAGTTAGAATGTCAGGGTCAAAGACTCTACCATTCAAGACCTTTTGTTGCTCCATTTTCTCGACCCGCTCTTTTTCGGTCAAGTCCTTCTCTTCGATTTGATTTTTAACCTTGGGACCAGGTCCTTTTACGGTTTGTTCCTCTAATTGCTTTCTTCCTTTTTCTCCCTTTGCACGAGATTTCTGCTTGTTAACCTTCACACTCTTTGTAGGAGATTTCTTTCCCCTTTTTGAGTTCCATTTGTTTTAATCCTTTCTTCCTCAGCTTTTCTCCTCCTTTTTGCCACATACTTGACAGCTTCTTCAGATTCAGTTTCACTATTCTCAATCGACATGGGAGTAGAGGCAGGCTGTTTGGGTTTAAGCCCTTCGCTTCTCCTCTTCCTACTTCTTTCCGTGTGGGCTTTGCTTGCAGCAATAGCACTTCCCATAACCTTTTGTGCTTCGCTCCTTGTAACATATTTCCTTTTGTCCCCTTTAGAGAGAGACAGTACCAACTTTCCTTTCCCCTTTCTCTGTTTCTCCTTTTCTCGTTTAGCAAAGTTTTCAACTGTGTCAACCTCAGATGTACCTTTAACTTCTTCCAACTCAGAAACATTCATTTGAGATTGGTTTGCTCCACGCATTCCCCTAGAGTGCCATTTTAATGGAAGCTTTGCTTCTTCTTCCTTATCGCTTCTAACATCAAATGATGTTGGTGGTTGGTAAAAAATAGGCTCACTTCTGGAAGGGACCTGATTCGGTGACTCTAATTCATACTCTATAGAAGTGGGTGGAACATCACCTCCTAAAGAGGCTAAGCTTTGAACAGCCACCAGTTCAGCACCAGCAGTTAGGATACAAGATTCAGGACCTTTTCCTTCAGGTAGGTCCCCTTCAAACACTCTCTCAGATATGGTTAATGATACTTCCAGGGAACTAATGTTAGTTTCTTCCATAAAAAGACCCTCATTAGGTTTTGCCATAGACTGTGCCTCTGAATTTGGGGATTTGTCACCAAATAAAACTAGAGTAGGAGAGCAAACTAACGTATTTCCGGAGTGAAGAACAGGGTTGACCAAGATGTCGGCCGTTGGGGAGATGGATTCATCCATTTCTCCAACACCACAGACTGGGGTGGACAGAGATTCTTCAGGAGGGGGAACAAAGAAGTTGAATGAACTAGGGTTTTCAACTTCTTGGGAGATGGACATTTTCGAAGAAGACTCAGTGATAGACATGTTTAAAGAGAGGAAGAAAACAGAACTTTGAGAGAAATTTAGAGATTTTGGGAAAAGGTTTAAGATTTTTAAATTTAGAAGAGGAGAAGGAGGATAAATAGTAACCCTTCAACAGAGATTTAAGTTTAAAAGGTATCGGGTCCCCAAAAGAGGCGACCCTTGGTATTAAAAATGACAAGACGTTTTGAAACTGACGCGATGAATGGGAGAGTGACACGTGGCAGTGATGTTGACATTTAGACAGTGTAGTATAATTGATACTCACCTCATGAGGACCAGGTCCTCCTTTCAGTTTGTAACTCTGCCAGTGTGATTAAAACCTTCCGTTCAGCTATACACACCATGAGTGTATACCTGCATTAAGGTACCAGAAGTGAATTCTTTTATGACAAGTAGTAAAACACGTATAGATACCTGCGCTCTTTAACATAATCAATAAGAAGGATTTCTTTGTGAAAATTTGTCGAGGGGTCAGGTGATTTTGTGCATCCCTAGCCTCATCCTGTTCTTGATGAAGAATTCTGTACTTAATGGTTTAGTAAAGATATCAGCCAACTAGTCTTTAGTCTTGCAAAACCTCATCACCACATTTTGCTTTTCAACATTGTCCCTCAAAAAGTGATGCCTCACATCTATATGTTTTGTCCTCTTATGTTGAACAGGATTCTTGGCCATATTCATGACGCTGGTGTTATCACAAATGAGAGGAATGGTGTCTGAAAGTACACCAAAGTCTTCTAGCTGCTGCTTGATCCATAACAGTTGTGCACAACATGATGCAGCAGTCACATACTCTGCCTCTACAGTAGACAATGCCACAGAATTCTGCTTCTTTGTTCCCCATGAAATCAAAGATGATCCCAGGAAGTGTGCCATGCCTGATGTACTTTTTCGATCAACAAGAAAACCTGCATAATCAGCATCAACATATCCTATAAGATCAAAAGATTCATCAGTAGGATAGAAGAGGACCAGGTCCTGAGTTCCCTTCAAGTATCTCAGGATACGTTTAGTTGCCTTCAGGTGAGACTCATTTGGTGCTGCTTGAAATCTTGCACACATCCCTACACTGAACACTATATCTGGCCTGCTTGCAATGAGGTACAGAAGTGAACCAATAATTCCCCTATACATGGTCTGATTGACCTCCACGCCATTTTCATCTCTATCAAGTTTCACAGTTGTGCTCATAGGAGTATCCAGTACCTTTGCTTCAAGAAGATTAAATTTCTTGAGCAACTCTTTGATAAACTTCTCTTGGCATATTGAAATGCCTTGAGAGGTTTGTTTGATCTGCAAACTTAGGAAGAAAGTGAGTTCTCCCATCATGCTCATTTCAAATTCATTGCTCATCAGATCAGCGAATTCCTTGCAAAGTAAATCTGTAGTGGCTCCAAAGATGATATCATCCATGTAAACTTGCACAATCAACAACTCCTTTCCTCTGGATTTCAAAAATAGTGTATTATCAATTTTACCTCTTTTGAACCCATTTGCAAGAAGGAATTTCGACAAGCGTTCATACCAAGCTCTGGGAGCTTGTTTCAACCCATATAGAGCTTTGTCTAACTTCAGCACATGATTTGGCAGTCTTGCATCTTCAAAGCCTGGAGGTTGCTTGACATATACTTCTTCCTTCAGATTCCCATTCAAGAAAGCACTCTTGACATCCATTTGAAATAGTTTGAATTCCATGTGAGCGGCAAATGCTATTAAGATTTTAACGGCTTCCATTCTGGCTGCAGGAGCAAAGGTTTCATCATAATCAATTCCCTCTTCTTAGTTGTAACCCTGTACCACCAATATTGACTTGTTTCTAGTAATGATTCCATGCTCATCAAGTTTGTTTCTGAAGACCCATCTGGTCCCAATAATGGTTCTGTCAAGTGGTCTGGGGACCAGGTGCCACACCTTTCTTCTCTCAAATTGATGAAGCTCCTCCTGCATTGAAGTTACCCAATCTACATCCTTCAAAGTTTCCTTGATGTTCTTAGGTTCAATGGATGATATGAATGCTGAATGTGCAACTAGATTTCTTGATTTAGACCTAGTTTGAATTGTTGAGTCAAGTGGAGAGGTGAGATTATCTAATGGATGTGAAGATTGATGTTTCCATCCAGATTTACTAGTAATCTCTACTTCTCCGTCAACATCAGAATTACCTTCATCTTCTTTAGGATTTTGAGACACTGTTTCCTGAGATGACCCTGAGGGACCAGGTCCTCCTGAGTGTTCTGCATCCTTTTCTTTTATGCCCTGATCATCCTGCTGCTCGTTTATCAGCTCCTCACACTCGTAGTCCTCATTGTTCTCATTTCTTATACACAATTTATCAAACTTGACGTGCATGCTTTCTTCAACACACAGAGTTCTTTTGTTGAACACTCTCTACGCCTTGCTTGAAGATGAGTATCCAACAAATACTCCCTTATCACTTCTGGCATCAAACTTGCCTAAATCATCCTTTCCGTTTTTTAGCACAAAACATTTGCACCCGAATGGCTTGAGATGAGCAATTGAGGGCTTTCTGTCATTTAACAACTCATAAGGTGTTTTCTTGATGATTGATTTGATAAGACACCTGTTTGTCATGTAGCAAGTTGTATTAACTGCTTCAGCCTAAAAATTCATTGCAAGTTCTGAATCAATCAGCATTATTCTAGCGATCTCTACCAGAGTTCTGTTCTTTCTTTCAACAACTCCATTTTGCTAAGGAGTTCTTGGTGTTGAGAAGTTGTGATTGATTCCATTTTCTGCACAAAACCCTTCAAGTATAGAGTTTTCAAACTCCGTACCATGATCAGATCTGATACTGGCTATTTTGCAATTTATCTTCAATTGGATGGGTTTGGCGAAAGTGATTAGAATTCCAGCAGTCTCATCCTTTTTCCGCAGAAACATATTCCAGGTGTACCTGGAGAAATCATCAACTATCACAAGAATATATTTTTTACCTCCTCTGCTTTGAATTCTGACAGGTCCACACAGATCCATGTGGAGAAGTTCCAAAGGTCTGATAATGCTCACACCCTTCTTTGCCTTAAGGGAAGATCTTGTTTGTTTGCCTTCTGCACAGGTGTCACAGACTTTGTCATTGGAGAACTTCAGCTTTGGTAGTCCGCGGACCAGGTCCCCCGCAACAAGTTTGTTAAGTAAGGAGGTACTTACATGACCCAGTCGTCTATGCCAAAGATTTGCATCATTAGTTTGAGCACTCAGACAGGACAGGCTAACTCCTTCAACAGAATCAAGATAAGCAACATACATATTCTTGACTCTTTTTGCAGACATCACAATTTTCTTAGTTGCACAGTTTGTAACCACACACCTTTCAGACATGAACATGACTTTATTTCCTTTATCACAGATTTGTGAAATGCTCAAAAGATTGTATTTTAAACCCTCCACATAGTGTACATTATTTATTGAATTATCATCCGATCTCCCTATTTTGACAATACCAAGGATAGAGTCCTTCTTTCCACCACCAAACGACACACCACCACCTTGGTGTGCTTTCAAAGAGAGGAAATTTGAAGTGTCTCCAGTCATGTGCCTTGAGCATCCGTTGTCCATGTACCAGCACTGACTCTTTCCTCTCTTTTGCATAGAAATCAGTTGTTAGATTTAGGAACCCACTTCAGACGGAGTTCCCAGTAATTATTAAGAGGTCTGATAAGAAACCTTTCTGTCCAGGGAGGCAGATTGTTCTTACTGAAATGATACGGGGAACCAGGTCCCTTGTGTCCCTTTTTAACATCATTTTCAGATTCAACAAATCTCACATGCCTTTCTTTAGCTTTTCTCAGATTTGCACAATTTTCTTTCAAATGACCATTTCGACCACAGTGAGCGCACAAAAGGTTGTCAGATACAGACACATATTTTTTATGAGGATTGTAGGGAGGTTCTATTAGTTTGCGTCCCAACCCTTTCTTTCCATTGAAACTTTGATTGGACAGATTAAAGAGTATCTTAAAGGAGTCAGTCCATTTCAAAGAGTGACTTAGTTCCTCCTTGACCTTACCAAGATCCTTTCTCAGTTGAGAATTTGTTTCAAGAGAGGCGACTAGCTTAGACTCAGAATTTTTTAGCTTTTCTTCCGGTTCTTCCTCAAATATGCTAAGCTTTCTCTTCCCACCTACTGAGTTTCCAGGGTTCTTCTCAGGTGTTCTGTTACTAGTTTCTAGAGTTCCTATCCTTTCACTAATTTCAGCAACTTGAGACATGAGAGCAGAATTCTTATCTTCGCACAGACTTAATTTTTTATTCAACATTAAGTTTTCAGTGGTTCGTTCATCAACACAGTCAATAAGAAGAGCAGCAAGCTTCCTCAAGTTTTCAATAGGCAGATTATCTAGATCAACTTTAAGATCAAAAAGAGTTACCTCGTCTAAATCCTCTTCATCATCAGAATTTTCCATCAAGGAGAAAATAGAGTTGAAAATGCTTTCATCATCTTCAATGGCCATCATTGAGACATCCTCATGACTCTCTACATCTTCTTCTGATTCACATGAGTCATTTCCACACACAGCAAAGGCTTTTCTTACCAACTGATCCGCATGTGCCTTCCTTTGAGCATAGTCAGGGACTAGGTCCCTTTTGCGAGGTCTGGTGTCATGAGTTTCCTGCTTTTGACTGGGGCAGTTCCTCATGAAGTGACCAGGCTTGCCACACTTATGGCAAAGATCATTTGCAGTAGCAGTTCTGTTGGAAGGGGTTTCTTTTGAAAGCCTCCATGCTTCTTTAAGATCTTCTGAAATCTTTTTGTGACATATGCCATCTCATCCTCCTCTTTAGTCACCTCATTCTGAGATATTTTCAAAGCAATGGACTTCTCCTTCTTTCTTTCCTTCACAGTCGTCCCATGTTTCTTGTTCATCTCGTAGGTCTGAAGATTCCCAATCAGCTCATCCATGGGAAGGGTTATTAGATCTTTGGCCTCTGTTATAGCATCCACCTTGCTTTCCCAAGATTTTGGAAGCACCTTGAGGATCTTGCGAATTTGCTTATGGGCAGGAATAGGCACACCCAAACCTCTCAACTCATTGGTGATAGAGGTGAATCTTGAGTTCATCTCAAAGATGGTTTCCCCTTCCTTCATAATGAAATTTTCATACAGAGTGGTAAGCATATCAACCTTAGACTCTTTTACTCGTTGAGTTCATTCATGGGCTGTTTGAAGAAAATCTCATATCTCATTGGCAGTCTCACAAGCAGAAATCCTGTTGTACTCATCTGCTCCAATTCCACACACCAGAATCTTCTTTGCTTTGTAGTTCTTTTCTATCCTTTTCCTATCTGCCTCGTTGTAGTCCTTTCTGGTTTTGACAACGGTGGTGGTAAGCTCCCCATCCTTCATCTCCTTTGTAGGAATATATGGTCCATCAAGGATGATGTCCCATAGCTCAGAGTCCTCAGCGTTGATGTAGTCGTGCATTTGATTTTTTTCACCAGCCATAGTAGTGTCCATTAAAATGTGGCGGCCTGGTAGAAGATTGTCCTTCCTCCATATTGGGTGGAGCAGCCATTCCTTCAGGATCCTTTCTTTTCTTGGTGTTAACCAAACTGAAAAGTCAGGCTCTGATACCACTTGATGGAATGTATGTGTCCACCAGTATCAAAGGGACCAGGTCCTCAACACAGTTGAAACTAAAACAGTAAAGAACAAGTGCTGAAAAGTAAAGATTAATAGTAGAGTTTATGTGGAAACCTCCTTGCTCAAGGGAGAAAAACCACGGCCTGGCCTGCCAAGACTTTTAGAAGTGCTTTTCACTAATCTTCTATAAGCAAAAGTAAAAGCCAGTTACAAACCGAGATTAGCCTGCTAATCCCAACTCGAAGTAACACCTCCTATTACTTAGACGAGCTAGAGTAGATACCACACTTCCCACTATACTAATCTTATCCTGATTAATATAGATTTCAGAATAAGAACCAAGTTAACTCTAACTCAGAACTCACAATGATTCACACAAGTTGAAACGTTTCTTATCACAACGAAACGAATCCTACAATGTAAGCACTATTACAAGCAAACAAAATAACAGCTGGTACAAGAAGCTTTTGAAGCAATCCATCAGATCCCTTGTTGTTCTTGAAGCTTGAAATATCTCTCTCTTTGAATGAATTAGTTTGTTGTTTTTTCCTTGGATATATTTAGACATGAAAAGTTATTATCCAATGAACAAACAACCTCGTCGCTTCTGATTGGTGGAGTACTTTGCAGCTTCACCAACCTTCTGACGCAGACAGCTTTCCAGTTGTACAACACTTTGACCACTGGACGAGTATTCATACTCTGTAGAGGACCAGGTCCCTGCACTTGTGAGAAGATCATCAAAACATCAAGGGACATAAGAACTTATCTTCATCAAACACAATATCTCTGGAAGTGACAAATTTCTTGGTTTCAGGGTCCATACACCTCCACCCTTTCCTATAAGAATCATAGCCAACAAAGATACACTTTTTTGTTTTCGAGTCAAGTTTAGTTTGAGAGGATTTTGGAATATGAACATAACAAGTTGAACCAAATACCCGAAAGTAATTTACATTTGGCTTTTCATGATATAGAATCTCGAAAGGGGATTTCACTTTACCTAGCCATGGAGGCAAACAATTTATCACATAACATGCACATTGAATAGCTTCAGCCCAGAGCTCTCGAGGGAGATTTTTATCATGCAACCAGGAAAGGCTTGTAGAAGGAAGATGAGACATTTTCCCTTCAGAAACACCATTTTGTTAGGGGGTGTTAGGGGATGCCATTTGCCTTGAAATACCATTGCCATCGCAATATTTAAAGAATGCATCAGACATGTATTCTCCTCCATTGTCACTATGCAAGCATTTAACTTTTACCCCAAAATCCTTCTCCATTGTAGTTTTAAATTCAACAAATTTTGACAAGGCTTCACTCTTCTTTTTCAAGAACTTCACCCATGTATATCTTGAGAAGTCATCTACAAGTATCATGACATACCGAAAACCACTATAACTTGTTGTTTTTGTTGGTCCCATCAAGTCTGTATGAACCAGTTCAAACATAGTGGATCTTCAATTTTTTTATCTTTGAAATGGGAGACGATGTGATTTCCCCAATTGACAACCTTGACAAACTACATCTTCATGAATATTTTGCAGAGCCGGTAGACTATCCACCAGTATCTTTGAACAGATTTACCTCAGCAATCGGTATCCCAAGTGCCCTAGTCGAGCATGCCAAATTGTTGCGCTATCTGTTTGAATTGTCTTCTTCACATAGGCTTCTCCTACTGCCATGACAAACAACGAACCTTTCTTTTCACCCGTAAGAACAACATCAGCAGATATGTTCTTCACGTTGTTCAGAATCTTCACATTGTTCAGAATCTTCACATCATTTGGACCAAATAAAATATATTTTCCAGAATCAGTGATTTAAGAAACTGAAACTAAGTTTCTCTTCAAACCTAGAGCATGAAATACATCATTCAACTTGACAGCCCCTATAGCTCCAACGTCAATCTTCAGGACTCCTTCATTTGCTACTGGATATGTTGAGTTATCCGTTGTAACAACAACTCATTCTCTGTTATGTTGGCGCAACTCTGAAAGAAGAGAACCGTTTCCAATTACATTATGAGAGCAACCAGAATCAATGATCCATTCTGGTGTGCAATTATCATTGTTGTAGAGAGCTTCAACTACATCATCATTCCTCTGCTCATCTACTTCTACAGTGAAGCACTGCTCCCATTTGAGTTGCTCGTTTCCATCATTTTCACTTGCAACATTTGCATTTGAGATCCTCACTCTACAATTTTTCTTGATGTGTCCAATTTTACCACATCTATAACACTTTTTATTCTCAAAGTTTCCACCAGTAGTTTTTTCACCATTGGATCCTTTTTCATTGTTCCTTCTTTTCGAGGATATGATTTTCTTTTTATTTTTATTCTTTGAAAAGCGAGTTGCATCTGGTTCAAAGCTTTTTGCCATTTGCTTTGCCAATGCCTCTTGATTGGAAAGCAAATTTTCAAATTCTTCAACTGAAGGTTGCTTTGTCCAACCTTGAATGGAGGTGACGAACGGATTGCACTCCTTATTTAATCCTTAAATTAGAAATCGCCGCAATCTTGCTTCACCAATCTTCTCATCAGGATCTAATTTTGAAATTTCAGCACAAATTCCTTTAACTCGTAAGAAATATTCAAAAATAAACATGCCTTCCTGTGTTAGCATTGCCAATTCATTTTCCAGCAGTTGTAGCCTAGCAGTATTCTTTTTTAAACAATCTCTCAAGTATCTCCCAAACTTCTTTTGGTGAGCTAACATCATGTACATGGTCGATGAGCTCTCTGCCAATTGAAGTCCTCAAAGCAAAGAGTGTTTTACCACATTTAATCTTCCATTTTCTCCATGGCTCTGCATTTTTCGCAGTATTTGTTGGAATTTCTGCTTCAGCACCAACAATAAGATCCCACAAGTCTTGACCTTGAAAATAAGCTTCCATACACATTCTCTAGTACTTGTAGTTTGTCCCTATCAGCTTCTCGACACCAAACTGAGCATTTGAATTGTTTCCCCCATTTACCAACTCCATACTGCACAAGTTTTGTTTTCCTCTGCAACTTTCAATCTACTCCAACAAGACTAATAAAACTTGATAGACAAGAAGATGGAAATAATAATCAAATCAACGACCTTGATCTGATACCATAAAATAAAAAATAAGTAGATAAAGAAGAAGCTTGCAGTATAACGGAAATAGAACAGAGAGAATGTTATTCCTGAAGCTCTAATTTATAGCAATTACGCAGTAGCTATATAAACTGTGCCACTAACTTGAACTCCTAAAATTACTCTAGTAACTTACTAAGACTCCTATTTACGTAGACTTCCTAAGAAATAGGAACTGATATTTGACTCAGTAAACTAAACAGGGCAGAAGTAAACATTTAAAAAAGACTGTTAAAATGCACTAATTTTTAACAGACATGGCTAATACATGTATTATTTTCTCCAACCAAAAACACCCCTGAATGTATTCTACCTATTGTAGCATGTAATTAATCTATCAAATTATCAATGGTTGTATTGTTACAGTGGCCTCTTGGATTTATTTCTCAACCGCAATAGGAAATCACAAAGATTTGTGATATAAGTACATTCAATAATTTTGCAGGTGGTATCTTTACAAGAAGGCCCATCAGTAGGACAGGGACATGCCATTCGAGGTGTTTGATGCTTCAATTACAACTAGTACAACAACAACACGAACAACAACAACAACAACACCAACAACAACAAGGACGTAGTTTGATGCATCAATCACAACTAGTACAACAACAACAACAACAACAGTACCAACAACAACGTAGTTTGATGCTTCAATCACAACTATTACAACAACAAGCACAACAACATGCAAGTCTAGCGACAACCACTTACTCAAACAATTCTACTTTTTCAAACAACAACCTCATCAACAAAATTCATTACAAAAACACAACACAACAAGTGGTACAAATATCTCTTCTGCCTTTAATACTATCTGAGAACATTTGACAATGTTGCTTTTTAGGCCCATCATCTGCACTCAAATCGCGTACTATATTTTAACAAACTCCAACTTAAATAATTTTTATCTTTTACAGAATTTTTGATATTATACTTTTCCACCTTTTTTCTTGTGTTAGATTACAATTCTTTTTTTTATGAATCTTGTACAGAGTGGAGGGATCAGCTCTGCTGGGCAGGTGTATAATATCAGGATCACAGCACAACAAATGGTACAAATACTTCATCTGCCCTTAATATTATTCGAAAATATATAATAATGTTGCTTTTTAGGCCATCATCTAGACTCAAACCACAATGTATTTTAACAAACTACAATCTTAATAATCTTTAATCTTTGTTGGAACTGTTATACATTTTGTCTTCCCTTTTCCAACTTTTTCTTGCATTAGGTTACAAAGTTTATTTGTTTATAAAATTCTTATAGGGAGGAGGGATCAGCTCTGCTGCGCAAGTGAATTATTATGAAAATACGATGCAACAAGTGGTACAAATACCTCATCTACCTTTAATACACTTCGAGAACATTTATTAATGTTGTTATTTAGCCTCTATACTCAAATCACATTTTACCAAATTCCGATCTTAAATAATCTTTAATATTTGCTAGAATTGTTGTTTTATATTATTTTTTGTTTTTCAACTTTTCTTGTTTTAGGTTACAAAGTTTATTTGTTTGTAAAATTCATGTAGGGAAGAGGGATCAGCTTTGCTGCGTAAGTGAATAGTAATGGAAACACAACGCAACAAGTGATACAAATACCTCATCTATCTTTAATACACTCTGAGAACATTTATTAATGTTGTTATTT
This sequence comes from Solanum gracilifrons, assembly GCA_029582605.1. NCBI lineage: Eukaryota > Viridiplantae > Streptophyta > Magnoliopsida > Solanales > Solanaceae > Solanum > Solanum gracilifrons. The sequence continues at coordinate 2,017 of JAJOOH010003489.1, read as the reverse complement.
AGCCGATCATCTAGGCTCAAATCACATTTTACCAAACTCCAATCTTAAATAATCTTTAGTCTTTGCTAGAACTGTTGTTTTATATTGTTTTTCTTTTTCCAACTTTTCTTGTTTTAGGTTACAAAGTTTATTTGTTTATAAAATTCTTGTAGGGAGGAGGGATCAGCTCTGTTGCGCAAGTGAATAGTTATGGAAACACGATGCAACAAGTGGTACAAATACCTCATCTACCTTTGATTGTACTCTCCGAGAGCATTTATTAATATTGTTTTTTAGCCATAATCTAGACTCAAATCACAAATTATTTTACCAAGTTTCAATCTCAAACAATCTTTAATCTTTGCTAGAATTGTTATTTTATTTTTCTTTTTCCAACTTTTCTTGTTTTATGTTACAAAGTTTATTTGTTTTTTAAAAAAAATTGTAGGGAGGATTGTTTAACTCTGTTGCACAGGCGAATAGTAATGGAAACTCAGCGGAACAAGTGGTACAAATACCTCATTTACCTTTAATACTCATTGAGAACATTTAGTAATGTTGCTTTTTAGGCCATCATTTAGACTCAAATCACAAATTATTTTATCAAACTCCAATCTCAAATAATCTTTAATCTTATCTAGAATTGTCATTTTATTTTGTTTTCCATTTTTCAACTATTCTTGTTTAGGTTACAAATTTATTTGTTTTAAAAAAAATTGTAGGGAGGAGAGCTCAACTCTGTTGCTCAGGTGAACAATAACGTAAACCCAGCACAACAAGAGGTACAAATACCTTTTTCTGCCTTTAACTATGCGAGAACATTTAACATTGTTGCCTGTTAGGCCATCATCTAGACTCAAATCACAAAGTATTTTTCCGAACTCCAATCTTAAAAAATCTTTAATCTTCATTTACATGAAAGCAGTGGATTTTTGTTGTTACATAGATAAAATTAAGTAACTATACTTTAATCTAATGCATTTTTTTAGAGCAGTTGGTGTACCGAAAGTGCACAAAAGCTCTTTCACCCTACTTAATACTAAACTGAGACTTTAAGTTCTTTATATATACTAATATTTTTACTGTCCTTCACAACTACCAAAATGCTGTAAAAGATGGCAAGTCAAAAGTAAAGTACAATGGATCTCATCCTGAATTGGCTGCTAGGCTTCAAAAGGAAATATTGGACACAAATCCAGGGGTTAAATGGGATGATGTTGCCGGACTAAGTGAGGCAAAGAGGATTCTACAGGAAACAGTGGTACTCCCACTGTTGATGCCCTAGTATTTCCAGGTATTGCAGATAGTTGATTCTGAATATTAGCATACTAATGAATGATGGGTGGGTGCATATTTGGTACGACAGAAGTTATATTTCAGGAAAAAATATTTCATCATTTTCTGGTGTCCAAAAAGTGAATTACCTCAGATATTTATCAGTCACGTAACATGTTGTCTTATTGAATGTTACTTGCAGGGAATCAGGAGACCTTGGAGAGGAGTTCTTATGTTTGGTCCTCCTGGCACGGGGAAAACACTCTTGGCCAAAGTTGTTGCTACAGAGTGTGGGACGACATTTATGAATATTTCCTGTAGTTCATTGTGTGGAAAATGGTATGGAGAGAGTGAACGATTGACACAGTGCTTATTTGAGCTTGCTCGTGCTCATGCTCCAACTATAATTTTCATTGATGAGATTGATTCTCTTTGCAGTGCCAGAGGGTAAAATAATAATCTCACTTCTTTCTAAATTGATTTCATATAAGCTGAGTATTTTTCTCATTACTAAGCTTTGAAGCTGTTTCTCAGGTCTGCTACAGAGCATGAAACATCCCGAAGGTTAAAGTCTGAACTTCTAGTTCAGATCAATGGATTAAACAACTCTAATAGTACATCAGATAAAATGGTGACACTTTTGACAGCACAAATTTCCCTGGGAGTATTGACGAGGCACTAAGGTAAATAAGTGACACTTTTGACGAGGCAACAATTTTGCTTCTGTTACTTTTCATTTGCGTTCTGTTTAATCGGTGATTCA
>JAJOOH010003486.1:0-22292 GCA_029582605.1 Solanum gracilifrons | reverse complement strand
CCCCCCACAAAAAAAAATTAAGTTTGTTTTTAAAAAATATTTTCAACTTCAAATTTTTATTTTTTCACCCCTACCCTCGACCCCCCCGCCACCTCCCACCCCTAACCCCTCACCCCAAAAAAAAATTTAAGTTTGTTTTTAAAAAGAAATTTCAATTTCAAAAATTATTTTCTACTCTAGTAAAAATAAAAGATATTACTCAAAAACGTTTTTCATTCATAAATCAAACACTAAAAATCTTTTTCGGAAAATATTTTTTACTCACCAACCAAACATGAGAAAATAAGTCAAAAATCTACTTATTTTCCAGAAAAACATTTTCTAGGAAAACATTTTTCTTCATACCAAACACACCCTTAGAGTCTGTTTGGCATTACTGCTAAAAACAACTTATTTTTAGAAGCACTTTTTTAAAATGGTTTTTTAGAAAAGTGCTTTTGAAAAAAGCAATTCGTGTTTGACTAATTTATTTGAAAAGTGTTTTTATAAGCAAATTGTGTTTGACTAATCTTTTTTAAAAAGTACTTTTAAGAGTCAAATTACAAAAAAGATAACTATTAATTTATTTTTTTCCACAAATTTACCACTAGACAGTGTCCAATGGCCTTTTATTAAACATAAAAAATATCAATATGGATAAGTACAAGCAAGGAGAGCTAGGTCTTACCTTACTAATCCTAATGAAGTACCTAACATCTACTACCTAACAAACATGAAGAAAATAAGAGCTAGAGAGAACTAAGTATTTTCTGATCACCACAGAGTTTGTAATACACTCCATGATGATATTACAAATGAGAATGCTTAAATAATGTAAAAATATGCCAATCAAGAAGAAAACTGAGTTATCAGAAGAAAGCTGAGTTATCAGCCTCAAACTTTCTATTACAAACGCATGAATTAAAAAAGATTGATTACACATCAAAAGTAACTTGAAGTATTTTTCTCTTATCTTCTTCTTCAAACCTATCCAACAACACTTGATAATTCATACTTTCTTTATGGATTTATTGGATCTTGTTGAACCTATTGATACTGTCAAATGGTTTTGTTTTGCTTGTCGCATCGATAGGTGCCTTGGAACAAACTCCTCAGTCATTTTATCGTCCCAACTATGTTGCCTTCCATGTGTCTTCCCTTTGCTTTTGTTGCTTCCACTTCTTTGTTGCCTAGGTGATATATATCCTTCCATAGCCACTCTATAAGACAACTATTAATGTACTTCTAATATTAAAATTATTTTATAGAGAAAAACTATTTTAAATATCTATTATAAAAAAATTAATTAAATTTTTATTTTTTAAAAATTAAAATTTACATGTTTAAATTTTCAATCAATATTATACCTTTTTGGGAGGTTGAAATCTTTAATTGTTATTTTTTTCTTCTTTTTTCTAATCTTGAAAAAATATTGTTGTTGCCTTTTTTCTAATTCTACAAAATAATACGTAACAATATATAAAATAATAATATATAAACGTAAAATAAATTATAAAATTTATTATATAAAATAAAAAATAAAATTTTTAAATGAAATTTAACCAAACTTCTGAAATATGATAATTAATTAATAAGAAATATATTGGTCAATATGCAATTATGTATATGAAAAGGATATTTTAATCTGAAGAAAAATAATTGTTTGTTTCTGCTTCTGCTTTTTTTTAAAAGCATAAATTTTTAGCTTCTTCCCAACAACAGAAAAATTGTTTATGCTTCCATTTAAAAGCACTTTTACTAATTTGCCAAACACTTAATTTTTCAATAAAAGTGTTTTTTTCTCAAAATAAATATTTTTGGCCTCCCAACAGCAATGCCAAACAGACTCTTATTCTCTTCAACTAGTCTCGAACTCTTTTGAAAAGTAAATGAAAATTTTAATTTTTTTTTACATGATTTCAAATTGAAACAAAGAACAAATAAAATTAAATAAAACCCCAATAAAAAAACACAATTGAAAATTATGAGCAGTGGATGAAAAAGAAGAGAACTCTGAAGAAAACATGGCCTTGAAATCAGAAAAAAATGGGAGACACAAAAATATGCATACATGAGATCTTTTGGAGAAAAATATGAAAAGAGATTTGAGAATTCCTTTCAAATCCCTAAAATGTAGTAAAAAGATTTGAGTATTTTTTTTACTTTTGCAATTTGTAATTAAAAATAAAATAAAAACATAAAATTAATCTAATATAAAATAATCCTAATATGTTAGGATTTGTAATTAAACTGTTATATTAATAAATATCAAAAAAAATATTTATGACTTGTAGTATAAAGTCTTAAATAAATATATGCCGTGATTTTCTGTATTATTTATTTTAAAGTTAAGATGCAAATCACAATGCCATAAATATTAAATTTATTGCATTTTTTCAAATATAAATATAGCATTGATGGAGTTATTATTGGACCCTTTTTATATTAACAAATGTTTTTTAATTAAAATTGTAAAATCTTATAAAATGAAAATTTATAATGAGGTTAGTATGATCTTATATATATGATCTATCAATTTCAAAAGTATATAGTGTAATTCTATTTTAACTGATTAAAGGAGTTTAAGAAAGAAAAAAATTATTTTCCACTTTTTTTTTATTAGTTTTAAGAATTTTAAAAGAAAAAAAAGGCTCTTTAAAAAATAAAAAATAAAAAATATGTTTATTAGTAAAGGAGCGTTTTTCGTCCGAAAGTAATAATATGAGCATTTGAATCAAAATATTAACTGCAAAAGACATTTTTTGATCTAACTATTAACAAAAGATATTTTTATTCAATTTCATATTGTTGAAGAATATGTTTAATCTTTTTCCATTTTCAAAATTTAATTGGACCACTAAAGAACATATTTTTATTCAATTTCATATTGTTGAAGAATATGTTTAACCTTTTTTTCATTTTCAAAATTTAATTGAACCACTGAAGATAAACAAAGCCGTACTATCTTACTTTTCGATGAATACTTATTTTAAAGAGGTATATGTGACGAATATGAAAAATTTGATCGAATTTAACTAAATCGAATCGATTTATGTTTTTTTTTAAAAATAAAATTGTAAATTTTTATGCAAGTGTATAACCGTCCCGAACAATTGGGATGGTTTGATTTATGAAAAAAATTGAAAAAATTTCGAACCAAATCGAATAACCTTACATGTATATGAATATACTTTGTATTAATAATATGTTAAACTTAATATATAAATATATTTTATAACATTTTTCAAATATAAATATAACTTAGGTCCTAGGCCTCTGGTGATTAGACGATTTTGGGTCTTTGCTCTTTAATTAGCATTTACTTAATTATGTTTAAAATTAAAAGATAATGTAATAGATACTCTATCAAACAATACAACAAAACCTATGTAAACACTCTTATTAAATATTTAAGATCAAACAATACGGCAATAAAGTTTTATATTTGTGTCTTCTTGGTGAAGAATTAAAGTATTTCTTCAAGAACATATTTGCGGAAAAAATATTTTAATAGTAGTATATTTTGAGGAGATATTTTAAAAGTAAAAACAACTGAAAATTAATCCAACCATACCGATACCGAAGAGAAACCAATATGATTGGTATTGTTTTAAAAAAATCTAATTTTAATTATATATTATAAAATACCTAAAAAATTGAGATAGTATAATTTTTAAAATATAACCAGTTAAACCGTACCATTAACACCCCTATATAACACCAAGAAAATACACTATATTACTCGAATTCTCAAATATGTGACTGAGTATTTTACCACAAATTACAATTAAGTCAAAATTAGAGTTAGACTTGATATTCTTGTTCCCTAGGATACCTTTTTCGTTATTATTTTACCTAGGATACTTGATGAAAAAGGGAATTGAAAAGTGAAAGCAATCTAAAGCAAACGAAAAAGTCCAAGAGGGGAAAAAGAGGAGGTGAATATTTCAAGGAAATTTTATACAAATTTGATACTGTAAAAGATAATTATATTTTTTTTTTAAAATTATAAAAATCCCTTAAATTTGGTGGAATCCGAATACATTATGATACATCTCAAAACGTCTAGATATATGGCGTCCCGGCTTTGAATACATCTCGATACATCGCATTTCGATTTCGAATATATCAATCAACTTCCCGGTACATCAGTCTTGATACGTCACGTAAAATGATGTATCCAAGAGAGAGAGAGTAGGATTTTTGTAATTTTTTCAAATGTTAGGAAAGTTTAGAGAACTTGATAAAATAAATTGTGTATTTAGGTAATTTTTCCATATTTGAATAAGAGATAGAATATGATATTTCTATCTCAATTTATATAACTTATTTTTAATTAGTCTAAACAATAATTTATATTTTAACATCTAATAATAATTTAATTAAAAATATTCATTATAATAAAATGATTAAAACTACACAAATATTTAATGTGATTTATTTTAAACTATTAATTCTTAAAACCTTTTTACTTTCTTAAATTTTATATCAAATTAAATCATATCACATAAATTAAAATAATGAAATATTAAAATAAAATCCTAGTGCCCTTCAACTATAAGCACTGTGTTTTTTTTTCTTCTTTGAAAAAATATGCTTGGTGCGTGATTAAACAGTAAAATAATACTCATAATTCAAGCTAAGCTGTCATAAACAATAAGATCTCAAAGAGGAGAAAAAAAAAAGTTCTTCCTTTCTTCTCTTTTCCCTAGAAATTCCAAATCAATTAATTTAATCATATAGTATAATATTCTTTAATATTAAAAAACATTTGTAAAAGTGATGAACAAGAGAGGATTTGACCAAAGGCATAAAGTCAGACCACACGTGGTATTCGTTATCCTCCAAACCAAAAGAAGTATCAAACTTCTCCAGCAAGAGTTTTAGTTCTCCCGTTTTAATTTATTTATTTTATTTTAATTTGACACAAGTTAAAAATATATTTTAAAATTTTATGAAATTAATTTATTTTTTACACCAAAGAATGAAAGAAAAAAATTAAAATAAGGATAAGAAAACTCAAATAATGATAACCAAAGAAGTCAAAAAAATAATTTATGTATAAAAATAATAAAATATACCTTAAACTTTGCAAAACGGATTATATATACCCCTACGTGATTATTTTTTTTTAAAATTAAGAGTCAAAAATATAAATTTAAAAACTATTTTTTTTCACTTTCGTTATATGCAGGATATATGTAAGCTTTTTTTTATAAAAATATATGTAAACCATTTGTATAACAATAAGAGTATATATAAGTCATTTTCATAATAAGGGGTTATATCAACTTTAAATGACAAAAGATATATTAGGCTCTTTTCCTTATTTTATTTGGTGTGGACTGTCTCTGATTTTAAAAAAAAATGAAACACGCAAGTCAAAAAGGAAACTCTACTAACAAATTTGTTTCCTTTTTTTTTAGTGCGACGCAATGTAAACTACCTTATGTGTGTTTGGTTAAGAAAATATATTTTCGGAAAAAAATGTTTTTAATTTTTTTTATATGTTGATTCATTAAATAATTTTATTTTAAAAAAAATAATTCTATTATAGTAATAGAAAAAATAACTAATAATTTCCATAAAAGACATTATTCTCATTCTTTAAGATTTGGAACTTTCTCTTCTTATGAACTTGTAATTTTTAAACATGAGTTCGTACACAAATTTAAAATTTGGATCTATCTCTGTTCTTCACCCTTACCCTTTCATAATTTGTCTAGACTATATATAAATACTTTAAAAATAATATATGTTACTTGCACATACTAAACTCAAGAAAAAAAAGTAAGAAATTCATTTTTATTCCTAAAAACTATTTTTCAAGAAAACATTTTTCATAATATATAGTTTTTGCTCTTACCATTAGAAGGTGTTTGATTATGAATTTTTTTCACTTTTTTTCGAGTTGAACTTTAGATAGTACGTTTGCTCATAAAATTTTGAAATTCAACTTCGGTTGATTCTAGAATTTGTAAAACAAAAAAAATATTTTCACTTTTTTACTCCAAATCAATTAAATAAAGATAAACTTCAATTTCCAAAATTAAGAAACAAAAACTATTTTTTTCTTCAGATTTGACGATAAAAAATTTAATGGGTTAGGGTAGGGTGGTTGAGTAAAAAGCAAGAAAATACTCATTTGTGTGTCTCCTTGTATTCCTTTTGGCTTTTGCTTTGGGCATTTCTTTTGAGGTGACAGTGACACTCGCTATCTTCCTATTAATTCTCATTCTTCTTAGTGCTAAAAGCCAAAAAGCTATGATATGGCCCTCCTACTTTCATTTATCCTAAATTAGGAGCTACATTGAAAAAGGAAAATAAAGCTAAAATTATTATTGCCATCACCCTCCATATCTTTTATTTATATTAGTAGTAGTTGGCAAAGTTGTATAGATTCTTTTTTATTTTTTACTACATTAATAAATGAGGATAAATTGATCGATAAACCTATATAATTTTTGAGATATGAATTTAGAATTTTAAGTATAAGTGATCAGAGCACGACTATGTTCACGACTTTGCTATATATATAAATTTTAATTTATTTGTATACGTATGTCCATGATGCAAAGACAATGAAAAAGTTGAACATTCGAAGATATGTGTCAACGTGCAAGATAAAAACTAGTCCTTAATTTGGTGATTATAGTTTTTTTTTCAGCTAAAAAGCTCATCACTAATTTAGTTTTAATGCAAATTAATTAAAAATAATCTCCCACCTTTGCAAAAGGGAAAAAGGGCACACGACAAAGGCTCTACAACTTTTTAAGAGAACCACAAAAGAGCGACGCTCTCTTAAGTAATTATTTACGAACACTATAAAATAATTATTTAATTAAATAGATTGAAATATTTTTATAAAAAGTTAATCTAGAAATGGACTCACGAGTCACATATATCTTGCGTGTTGGGAGGGGTCTTTCAATTTAATATATATGTTAATTATAGTTAAAATGATTGATTTTGAAGAGAGAAAAAAAACACTTTATTTTGATAAGAATTATTTGATATCAATTAATATCATTAACAAATAAGTAGGACAAATATTACTCATCCAACTATGTATTTGAGGAAATAGAGAAAGGAAATATTGCAGGGGAGCCAAACAATTTTTTGTCATTAAATAAAAAATAATTACAAAAAAATAAAAGAAAATCAATACTTATTATATGCATGACAAAATAATTGTAATTTTGTGAGGAATGAGCTTCAGATGAATTCCTTGCACCCCTAGATCCAACCATGGTCCAACAATATACTCTAAGGGATCGTTTGGTTGAGAACAAGTTATCCTGAGATAAGATATTCCACTATATATATGTATATGAGATAACTTGTTCTATCACTAAGGTAAAAATTGGTGGGATAAATAATCCAACAATTACATAATACTTCCAATTATACGCAGAATAAAACAATCCTACATTTTATCCTGATATTATTATACTTTATACCTCACACCAAATAACTCCCAAGAGAATATACTAGAGTTTCACATATAGAATTTTAAAAATGTAGGATATGATTTTTTCAAGTAACTTGATAAAAAATGTTATGTTTGTTCGTACTCTATAAAAAGTTTTTATCAAAATACACTATTTTTGAATGATCCAACATGCGAGTTAATAACTTTGATGGTCACTCAACTATCAACTCTTTTCACAGAAAGTCACTTAACTTTCATTTTCAATTCAAAAGTCACTCAACTATGATTTCTTTGCATAGAAAGTCACTCAGCCTATTTTATTATTTTTTTCACCAAAATTTGTTGACATGGAATTTTCATTTTTAACCAAAATTTTAAAAACCAAATACATATCCATTTAAACCATTTAATGACCCACCCATTTAACCCGACCCGCTAAAAATATGATAGTCAACTTTTTATTTTATCATTAGTTCCCAAATCATTCACTCTTGTCTCCTTTTTCTCCTAGCGTTCTTCTTCTCTTTTTTTTTTTTTTTTTTTTTTACTTTTTAAAAACTTTTTTTAAACTCTAAAAACAAATACAAGCCCTCAAAGGCTAAACAAACTTTTATCTATGATAAACTCAAAAGCAAGACAAGATTATAAGAGTTGCTCTTTTTTGTGTTTTTTTTTTTGCATTATGATTTCTTGCCTAATTAATCTTGGCTTCTTTAGCTGTCAAGAAGTCAAATATTTAACAGCTCCAACTTTTTTTTTATATATATGTTAATGGAACGAAACCTTTTGTCTGTATATTTAACAACTGTCAATAATTGTATGACGACAAGTTTTAACAAAATAAAACATTTCATATACAAAGTCATAATAACACTTCCTAACGAATGAGTTAAGGTCATATGATCACAAGTTTTGACAAAAAAGACACTTTATATGCAGTTTCATATTAGCACTTTCTAACTAATGAGTTAAGGTCACATGACCACAAGTTTTAACAAAATAAGACACTTTATATACAGTGTCATATTAACATTTCCTGGACCTTTTCATTGAAGCTTCACAAACATAATCCTTCATGGCATTTTTCTTGTAAATTCTGCCTCTTTTTGATACGCCTGCATGCCCACTTTCATCTCCTCGCACATAATTAGCACTTTCATCTTGAGCACGCCTAGCTCCTCGCACACAATCAACACTTTCATTTTGAGCACACCAATCTCCTCGCACACAATCAGCAGTTTCATCTTGAGCACGCTGAGCTCCTCGCACATAATCAACACTTTTATCTTGAGCACACCAAGCTGCTCGCACACAATCAACACTTTTATCTTGAGCACACCGAGTTCCTCGCACACAGTCAACACTTTCATCTTGAGTACACCGAGTTTCTCGCACACAATCAACAATTTCATCTTGAGCACACCAAGCTCCTCGCACACAATCAACACCTATATCACTCACATTTACAACATTTGTGACTTGAACAACAACTCCATCTTGAATGCATTCAACACCAGTTGATTTTTGTCTTGATTCCTAATAAAAAAAATTACAACTTTAAAATCTGCCATATGATATACAGTTAATAAAAGACAATATTAAAAGTTTAGATCACAACCTGAGTTATTATAGATTGATTTGCTAAATTGACCTCCACTTGAGAATTATCCCACGTGTCATGGTTAAATTGGTTAGAGTATCCACACGAGACATAGTTAGACACCAAGTCTTGAGTTTCAAAAGGTTGTCTTGTATCTGGCACAACAATATTGACATACTTATAGTGGCCTCTTGCATTGTGTCCATCTTTGTTGCATATAGAACATCTTATATGAATAGTGCCTTTTTTTGATTTTTTTTTTGGAGCCAGTTCTTCACCCCTTTTCTCTGACCTACTTTCCGATTGTCTTTGCGCTTCAGCTTGTTTCTGTTTTTGTAGTTCTTCAGCTTCCTTTCGTCTTAATTTAGGTTTCCTCCCTCTCTTCTTTCTTACTATCTTAGGAGGAAGAACCTCACCACCATTCATAACTTCTGGCCAATGATCCTCGGGATTGGTTGGGTTAATGAAATATGAGTACACATTTTTGAAAGTTTCAACTTTGTAGTATGTATTCACGTAATCTTCAACTCTATCACCATTTCCATGAATACTAACCAAAGCATGAGGACAAGGCAAACCTGTTAAATCCCATCTTCTACATGTACAACTTCCTTTTTGCATATCCACAATAAATGGCCCTCCTGGACCATCAACTGACACCTTTGGTCCACCAGAAAAATTTGGTCTAAACAAAGCTGCCTCAAGTCTTATTTGGTTCAATTTTTTTTCAATTTTTGGACAGATAAGACCTTGATACTTGTTAATCCATTCCTTCTTCTTATACAACCTCTTCATAAGCTTATTCTTTATCATTTCCAATAGAGTTATAATAGCTTTGTCTCTTGCATCAAGAATGTACCTACAAATTAAAATATAAAGGCATAATGAGAGGATTAGTAGGTGTGAGTGATATTTTTCATAGACACAAGAATAGGTAAGTACCTATTGAAACTTTCGCAAAGATTATTCAAGAGCATGTCACATCTACTATGTGTCTTGAACAATGCTCTAGTCCAGGTTTGGAATGGCCTTTCAGAATGATCAAACCATTTTCTAGCCTCTCTATCCTCTTGCTCGAGTCGTTCCATACATATCCTAAATCTCACTTCATTACTTGCTCTTGCTGCATTCCATACTAGGTCCTTTAGTGCCTTGCCTTTATGTTTTTGTCTAAAATTTTGATACATATGTCTTACACAATTTCTATGTTCTGCTTCTGGAAATAAATCCTTAACAGCTCCAATCAATCCCTGTAACATTGATTTTAAATAGTTAAATGCATACTACAAAAAAATAGTAAACTAGAAAGATGAAAAAATTGAGTGTTTCACCTTTTGTCTGTCAGACATGAATGCGATGTGGTGACTATTTGTTATCTCTAAATCATATCCAAGATTGGTTAAAAACCAACTCCAAGTCTCTTTACTTTCAGCATCAGCAATCACAGCATATGCAACAGGAAAGATGCAATCATTAGGATCAATTGCAACAGCAGCTAACAAATTGCCTCCATATGTGCCCTTAAGCCAGCAACCATCTAGGCTTATTAATGGCCTACACCCAGACTTAAAAGCTTCCTTCAAAGGAGCAAGACACACATAAAATCCCTTAAATTTACTTTCATCTCTCCAAATCTCTACATTAGATCCTGGATTTGTTTTCAGCAAATCAGCCCTATACCTTAACAATTTTCCATATTGTGCACCCTCATCTCCATAAACCCATTTCAAAGCTTGTCGTTTGGCCCTCCATGCCTTCATATATTCTATTGTGTAGCCAAGATCCTTTTGCACTATTGCAATTATTCCCTTAACACTCCAAGTTGGATCAGCTCTAAAAATATTAAAATACTTTCTTGCAATCCATTGATGTGTCAAATGAAAATTGTCAGATACTGTAGGACATGTATGATTTATATTCAAGGTTTTGATTTGAATGGTAGGATCAAACTTACTTATTGGGCTAGCAAAAACATGAAATGGACACCCAGATTGCTTGCATTTACAAATACATCTTCTTTTATCATTGGTGGCGAAATGTATTTGCCTCATATGTTTGATCCCCCAGTTCATACAAACCTCCTTAAACTGGTCAAAGCTGGCAAACTTCATCCCTACTTCTAAAATAGGGTTGTCATGTCCTGCATCATACTCTTTATATTCTACCTCGTCTTCTGAATCAGTATCCCTCTCCAACAATTCATCAGAATCGTCATAATCTGATTCTGCATTTTGATTCACTTGCGGAATTAAAATTCCAGTAGTGGATGGACCAATACCAATCATCCGACTATCAATAATTTTTTTAGGTCTACCTTTCGCCTTCATATGACGACGCTCAGTAACAACATCATGATAATCTTCATCACCTTCCTCCAAGTTATAATCAGGATCATTGAAATTATCATCTTCTACCTCACCCACCACATTATCTTGGACAACCTCTACTACATTATCCCTTAAACTCAGAACATTATCATCCTGAACTTCTTCAGCTAGTACTAAACTTAAAAAATTTTCAAACTGTGACGATATTCCCTATAAATAAAGATTAAAGTAGAAGAAAAATCATAAAGCAGACATAATTCAAAGAGTCGTAAAATAATAAATCCTGACCATATCTATTAAGAAAGGTCCAACTCCCACATTGATAAAGAGCCTCTAACCCCACTTGCCGTTCTTCGATTCAACAACAAATAGTTAAAGATAAAAATAAACCCTAGATCAAACAAAAATATACATTTTTCATTAAAACAAAATCTAAAACAATCTAAAACGTACCTTGTTTTCTTGTGAAATACCCATGTAGTGTCCCCTTTCCTCATGAAACAAGGACTGAGGTGATGAGCCAGAACCCTTAATTTGAGATCCACTTGTTGTTCTCCTTAGCTCAGGAGCATATTTCATCTTCAATAGTGAAACTTTGGATTATAATGGAAGATAATTCTAAATCTAGATAAAAGGAAAGGAGGAATCCATTATAAATTTCTACTTAATAGAGATTTTGAAATTGAGAAATTAAAAGAAAAGGAAGAAGAACTGCTAAGAGAAAAAGGAGACAAGAGTGAATGATTTGGGAACTAATGATAAAATAAAAGGTTGAATATCATATTTTTAGCGGGTCGGGTTAACGGGTCGGGTTAAATGGGTGGGTCATTAAATGGTTTAAATGGATATGTATTTGGTTTTTAAAATTTTGGTTAAAAACGAAAATTCCATTTCAGCAAATTTTGGTCAAAAAATAAATAAAATAGGCTGAGTGACTTTCTATGCAAAGAAGTCATAGTTAAGTGACTTTTGAATTGAAAATGAAAGTTAAGTGACTTTCTGTGAAAAGAATTGATAGTTGAGTGACCATCAAAGTTATTAACTCCACTAATATAATATTTGTTTATCCATAAATAGTGAATTCAATGGCGTCTGATGGTAACAAAAAGGACATTGGGTATTGATTGTCAATTGTTTTATGAATTATTGAGTCATTCAAGTTCTAGACTTTTAATATCTACTATTAGTTTTTGAATTGAAATATTTGATAATGAATGTTATTGCTATTGAAATTTTGGATATTTATATATGCAATTAAATATTTTAAATTGTTGGTATTTATTGACACCTTAATTCAAAAAGACGAGCGCCTCGCCGCAAGGCGAGGCAGGCTCTCGTCGCCTTTCGCCATCCAAAACACTGATTTCGATCAAAAATATTACTTCAATATAGGTTAGTGATTATTAATTATTATTTTTTTGATAAAGATTATGAATTTAGTTGTCAAAGGGGAAGAAGGAAAAGGAGTGGCATTTGGATAGCCAAGGATTGGAACTGAGGCAGAGCTTAAGAGATTTGGGAGAAGTTGATGGTAATGAATGCTTAGGGGAGTAGCAGGGACAGAACCAATATGTGAATTACGATAGCTAGTAGTTATACAAAAGCAATAAAATAAGTGTTTTTTTAGGGGTTCTAGGGATAATCTAGGCGGATGGGAATGAAGACTTGGGGAGATAGCAAGGACACAAATAGTATACGAGAACTACGACAACTATTCACCTAAGACATATACAGAAGCAACAAAAGAGGTGTTCGGGGTTCGAGGGATATATAATCTAGGTGGACATAAATAGAATTAGTGGTGAAATGGGTTTGAGGGATAATCTAGGTTGATGGTATTGAAGGGTTAGGAAAGTAGCGTGGACAGAATTGGTATGTAAACTACGTCAGCTACTAGTTATAAGGCAAAATTAACGTCAAAGGTATTATGGGTTCGAGGGATAACATAAGTGGGCATAAATAGAATTGGTGATGAAATAAAAAGGTGCAAAGACAAGTCGATAAGGAGAAATTAAAGTCAAGAGGGTTACTTATATTGTTAAAAGCTTAGACGAGGAGGACGAAAGGAGGAAATTATCTTTTTAATGTTTGGTAACAAGTATTTTATAATAAAATTTCACTACAAGTGAAATATTATTCCGATTATAATTATCTTTTAACTTTGAACTTCACATTATTTCCTTGAATTAACACTTAAATATCATTATTAATTTTTAATACCAAAATTTCATCCTAACACGTTTTCTATTTCACTAATATTATTATTATTAGTTGTTAATGTATTTTTCTTAGAGAATAGTTTCTATTTATCAATAAAAAATAGTGAAAATTATTTTTCATTAAAATGTATAAAAAAAAAATTTGCACAGAAAACAATCTCGGTCGTATAAAACACACGAGTAGCTAGTGGGTATGCTTTATCGACAGAATCAGGACCGTTAGTTCGCCAGTTGAAGTTAGAAAATTAACGCGACGACGGGGCGTGACGGACCGGCGAGAGAGTTGCCGGAGCAGAGTTTAAGGCTTGCAATGTACAAATATAAAATGGACGCTTTGTTACCTGAGATGAACCTCTACGGTAATTACTCATATCTGGATTCGGGATTTAACGATCCCTCTTTCATCGAATCCCTTTCGCTTTCTCACACTTCGTCAATCGTCAACGATGATTTGCTACCGGAGCGGATTTCTTCATCTACTGACAAAGCTAACAAAAGTCGAAAGAGTCCACCAAAGCACCGGCACGACGGGACCTCGCCGCTTCCTTTAGGGATGGATTGGAGTCCTTCCCCTCGTGTATGGGTAAAAATGGTCATTCGACAGCTGTGTTTTTCAATTGTTAATTACTTTGTGACTGAATTTATTTTATATGTGCTATTTGATGATTAAATAGTACTCAATCAGTATCAGTCAGTTTGAATTATACTGCTGTTAGAAGGTTGGGGGTAATGCGGAGTAATTCTATTTGATTATGTTCCTGACTGAGTTTCTTAGAGATTCCTTGCGATATATGATCATATTTTCTATGAATGTAATTTTAAAAGAGTTCCTGGCCGGAGTTTCATGTAGCTTCTTTGCTACATATGATTATATTGTCTGGGAACATAATATTGGTTATTAGATGAAAATATAGCTGGTCTATACTATAGTGTCATCAACATGCTTTTCTAGTTTTTTTGTGGAAAGTAAAACTCTTGTTTATTTCTAAAGGGAAGTAAGTTATCAGGAATATAACTGAGTTATCCAAACAAGATAAAGACACTGTTTCAGTGTAATTGAGGAGTATGTATGTGTGATACCTCTCTTTGCCTTAGTTTTGGGCGTTAAGGCAATAGTGTGATCCATGAGGTTTTGCTGGATAAGTTATATTAGAACCTTGCTTTTATTCCAGAGCACAAGAGAAAGTGAACCAACATTCATGTATATAAATGATAATAATGCATCACCGTTTGTAACACACTTGAAAAATTATAGATTATGTTTGTGTACATATAAGGGCTTTTGTTGTCATCAGATACTAGGTAACAGTTACTTGACTGAAAACATGGACATTTCACTTAATCTTGATTTGCAGTACCAATCTAAATCCTGGTTTTCTAAACAGTAGTTCAATGCTAAAATCTTATGGAAACCTGGACAAGCTATTGTTAGTTTGGTCTGTTATATTTGAAGATTCTATTGGCAGTTTAATCTGATTTGCAGTATGTCTAATCTGTTACTAATATATATGGGTCCATGATTAGTCATGAAGAAAAGCTTGAAGAGATTATTATAGACATTTATTTTTTGTTACAAGATTTTCCAGTGCATGTTCAGATGAGCTCTCCCTTATTTTACACAGGATGGACATGATACCATTTGGCCACATGATTCTCATACAGGATGGAGTTACTGTGCCACTATTCCTTCTTGGACTATCTCTTTACGCCCCAGAGGTTCAGCTACTGTAGTGGTATTTCCCTGTGAATTTTTGAGTCAGGATCCTTTAATGCATTGAGCACAGTAAAAGGAATAAGCTATATTCAACATTACCATTTTCATTAAAAAAAAGAAGAGGAAAAAGCTATATTCGCATTGAAATGGGCTGTTATTTCCATCCATGATTGAAGTTTGCCTTTATGATTTTTAGGTGTTTTTTCCTCCTTTTTAATGGTGAGCTGTACCTGGTCCACAGGGGATTACCATAGTCTATTATCTTTCAGGACCAAAAAGAAGCTAACTTGGATGACTTGTTATTTCTTGCTTGAGTTTTTGACATTGGTACTGGAACAGTTTTATAGGGTTCAAATTGGTTTACAATCACCTGATGGGTTCACAACCACGCGAGAGATACTACGAAGATTTAGTGATTTCTTAAAGCTATCTTCAAAGGTAAGCTAGTTTCTTTGAGATCATGCATAGGCCATAGTGTAACAAGTAGGACAATATTTCTTCTATGGCTTCCGTAAGAACCGATCGGTTCTTGGACTGAATTTCCATACATACAATGTATGGCATAAGTTGATCCATATGATTATTTCACACCTTTCGTTTGTTGCAGCTGAAGAAAGAATTTCCAAAGAAGAAGTTGCCCCCTTCTCCTTCAAAGGAGCTTCTGAGAAAGCAAAGCCATGAGCTTTTGGAAGAAGTTAGTAGCATTCTATTTCTATTGTTCTCTTTTATTTCAATTATAATTGCATGATGGCATCATAACCTGAAATTTGTTATTGAGGAATGCACTGGTATAATAGGTCAGTGATAGTTCTTAGTATGACCTCGATCTTTGCTATGTGCTCAAGTTGATTTCATCTCAGCGTAGGTGTTTACTGGAGGATTGGATGATGAAAGTATTGTCTGACATCGAGTTATCAAGAAGTGCCTCCATAGGGATCTTTCTTGAACTTGAAGCAGCTGCAAGGTCGTGTAGGTGTCTCCTTGCTGCTTGATGAATTCTTGTGCTTTTTTCCTTGTACTTCCACCAAACACTTGAAAGTGGTCTAATCAACCCAGTATGCTATGATTTATCAAGCAAAGCTTTGTTGAATTAATGTAAACCTTTTTTTTCCCTTTTATGAACTTTTCAGCATTCTATGAATTGAATCAGAACGTTGCAGATGTGAATTCATCCATCAGTGTAGTTCCATCGATTCAATTCTTAAATAGTTCAGATGTTTCTTTACTTGCTGGTTCATCATCATTTGCTTCTGATTGCGGCAATGATTCTGCTTATGGGACCCCTGAGCTGGGATCTCCAATGGAGGGCATGAGCCAGTTTCATGAACGTGACAATGCAGCAATTTACCAGGGCTTCACCCATTCAGGGGAAGTAATTTCTGAGGATGCCTGGTTAAAACATCGTGACAACAAGCCAATGAAGGATTCTGAACAAGGGAACCAGGAAAGACATTTGAAAATGCCCTCCACAGGAAGTGAGACTGATGTTTCCACCAAGAGAGTCATAGATAGTGCTCATGTCAAACGGACTCTCGAAACTGATATTTCTACAGAAAAAATCTCAGACATTTCAAATTTCTTGAAGCTTGAACCATTGAGGAACACCTCACGTGACCATGCTGAAGGTGCTGATTTTTCAGGACTTAATACACCAGGAAGCTCCAACCTACAGTCCCCGGACCATTTACAAGTTGTTATTCAATCGGATGAACAAAATAAATTGAATAGAATTCTCAGTACTATGCAACTGAGGCTGGCCACAGCAAAAACTGACATTGAAGATCTCCTGTCGAGATTAAATCAAGAGCTTGCTGTGAGACAGTACCTTGCCACAAAGGTATGGATCCTAGTTCAAATTCTGCAATTCAAACGTGAATTGGTACATTTATTTCTCTGATCCTGCTATCAGAGCTGCACAAACCTTGCAATATGTAAAATTGAGATTAGGGTGTGTTTGGTATGGGGAAAAACATTTTCCAGAAAATGTTTTCCAATTTTCCTATGTTTGGTTGGTCTGTTTGGAAAATATTTTCTCTGGGAAAACAAGTTCCTTAAAAATTGAAGAAAATGACTTCCCTAATAGAAGTAGGGAAACAAGTTGCATAAGTGGCATTCTAAGTTTATTATCTCCTCCCACCCACCCAATCCCCCCACCCCCAACACCACCGAACCCCCACTCCCCATCCCACCTCCATAAGTGTTTTGCTAGATAACTTATAAATGCTCTTGGGATAATATTTACTTGCCAACACTAGAAAATAAGTAAGAAACCCACTTGTTTTCCCGGAAATCATTTTCAGTGGAAAACATTTTCCTATATACGAAATACGCGTGTTAATTTGGATAATGGCAGAAGCCACCTGTCTATTTTTTTACATTACTAAGCAGAATTCTCTTTTGCTTGCTGCATTGATGCATAGTGTAATGTCCTTCGTTTGCCTTTTCTTATATCAGTATTGGAATATTCCGGCCCTTCCCTGGACCTTGCACATAGCGGGAGCTTAGTGCACTGGACTTCCCTTTTGTGAAATTTCCAGAAGAATTGGTTAGAAGAATGACCTAGCAAAACCAGTCTTAACAACTTGTCTTCAGGCACCCTCTCCTGTAATATCCTACCCCCCCCAGCTAAGGTCTCTAATGACAAGCTCCTGTGATATACTCATAAATTGATAGCCCATACAAGCTCGTATACTTCTCCTCCTTGCCACCACTCTTTCCCATTGTAAAGAGAACTTCATTCAGATATTTCCTTATGTAATATGTCACAGTCACACTTCCCTCTTCCTACTCATTCCACCCCAAGTGTAGGTGGATAATGGAAATGGGGTTATGAAAGGGTTAGGTAATTCTTACAGATACATGTTTAGCAATCATTTTACGCTTAGAAGTTTATCTCAACTTGTAGATCCAAACTTTCAACGAAATACTTTTTAAACCAAGAAGGCAAGAACCGGAGTTAATATTACGGCTGGACTTGTCTGTTTTGCGAATGTGAGTTATATTACTGCTGGACTTCTCGATCTTGTGTTATGATAAAGATGCTAATAATACCAGTTGTGGACTTGCACAGGTCAAAGATTTGGAAATTGAGCTTGATTCTCTAAAACAGAGTGGCAAAGAGAACCTGCAGCAAGCAGTTCTAACTGAGAAGGAAAAATTTACTCAAATGCAATGGGATATGGAGGAACTTAGAAGAAAGTGTGTGGAGATGGAATTGAAGCTGGCAGCTGAACAGGTCTACTGTCACTCTCTTCTATTACAAAATGTGATTTTTCTTCTATATTTCGGACAGTGAACAAGTTGTTACTGAAAATTGTAAAGGCTGACAAGATGCGGATGGAATCAACGCAAAGAATCTTAGTACAAGAGAATGAAAGACTGTACCAAGAGTTGGATGCTGCTCAACAGCAGAACAATAGCTTGCAGAAACTCCATTTGGAGTTGGAGTCGAAGTCCAACACAGATGTCAAACTTTTAGTCAAGGAGGTTAAATCTCTACGAAGTTCCCACACAGACCTCAAGCAAGAGCTCAGCAAATTGGCAAAAGAGAAGGCAGAAGTTGAAGTAATCATTCACTTAATTGTTTTTTTATTAATGCATAGTCATTCTTTAAATGGATACTTATAAGTGCAGTGGATATGCAATTGATTCTCTAGTATTTAGGGTTAAACCAAGGATATATTGTGCTTTTCATTTTCTTGTCCCTGGGGAAGGGTGGGGTTGTAAATTTTTCTCCATACATCTGTCCTTCAATAAACTGTGAAAATGATGATGTTCCTTTCTTTCAGATGATTTTACGGGAGGAAAGGCAAACTAGGGAACATGCTACCGCTGCAAGTATTAAGCTGCTGCATGAGTATGAAATTCTTCGCAGTAGACTTGAGGAATGCAGTGTCAGTTTTCTCATCGAGGAAGAAAATAAACTGACCCTGGATGCTTCTATCCCTTCTGATGCCATTGATATACTGGCATCATCTGATGATCGAATAGGTCTACTTCTTGCAGAGGTGTGTCTTTACTTTTTGTGCTTACATTTGGGCTGTTCTTGGCTGTGCTTTTCCTAAATGCTCTGAATGACATGTAGTTTTCTCTAATAGAAACTCTACATACAATTTATGTTCTACTCAGATGCTTGAGATCCATGTCTTTTCTTAAGATCAAGTTTCCAGTCTTCTGTACAGCATCCAAAAAGAAATAAACAGATATACCAAACATCTTAGCGAAAGAGAAAAAATGGGAAGAATATGAAGAAATCCATATCCTCCCCTAAAGAGTATTCGGTTTAACAATTGGATGAGGTTATAAACATTTCTTTTGCATCTTATCAGAGGAGAATGCTTTGATTGTGTTGAGGTACTATTGTCTTTATTGTTCTGTTCTTGGTGCTTGGGAATCAAGAACATAAGTAGATAAAATGTTGAAAAGAAAATAGAGAGTTCTACCACCTGGGAACCAAGAAGTAAAAAAATAAGGAAGAGCGCTATCACCATTTCTGACTTGCCAATTTACTTCATGTATTGCTTAGCAATTATCATCTGTTGCTAAGCAGTTAAAGGAACAAGCAGCAACCCAGTTTTTTATAACTGGGTTATAAGGACATAGTACTATACCATATGGCATATGCTAGCGTGCATTTTCCATATCTAACTTAGACGTAGTAACCTACCAAACTAGTAACGTGATTGTTTGATATCCAGCCTACGTGAATTAGCATGGCTATACTTTTCTTGCAATGTTATGTGTTTCAGATCTTGTTATGTTTTGCCGTTGTAACTTCTGTTGATTGGCTGAGTCATTATGATAATGAAGGAAAAAGCTGCATGATCATGCTCAATCTCTCTCATTCCTCTTTCTTCCTTGGTGTCTTAAACAGGCCCAGCTGCTAGCACCAGATGTTGAAACTACCATTGCAGGGAGAAATCTTGATGGAGAATATTCTAGGACAGCAGTGGATGAATTGAGGAAACAACTAGCTGATGTTTATGTTGACAATGCCAAATTGAGGAAACAGATGAATTCTGTCATTCGATATGCACTACAAACATCTGGTAGATCAAAGGACAATGAGGAAGAGGGCCCTTCAACAAAGACACCTCTTACGAAGTCTTTAGATGGATGATTTATAAAACGCAAAACACGTATCTATAATAAAACATGGAGAAGCTTGTATAATATTTCCTCCTTCCTCTTATACTCTCAAATGGCCTCGTAGTATATACGTGGCTTATTTCATCTCCATTATGTAATAGTAGTGACTAATTGGAGAATTGTCATTGAAGATTAAGTTTGAAATAAAGCTTTCCATTGTGCTGCTATAACCTGAGACCGCAGAGAACCAGACACAATTGATGAAAGACCAATATAGGTGGTCATTGAAATAGTACTTCACAACAATCTGCAACAGAAAATTTGTGCATAGCAACTTGGCTGCTCATCATTAATCAATGACAAATGTCATCCAGTAAACTGATAATTTACAAGCAGCGCATGAAAAGATCATGTCATACAAGCATAGCATGAAGTGGAGCATCAAAATCATACAGCGTTTCATTCTAAATTTACCAAATGCATCTTATTCAAAATTTGAAAGATAGGGAGCGACAGAGATTTGGTTATATGCTATTTCCACCAACTATGGATTGATAACGTAAAGTACAAGTTCAATTGTGATTCCATTATTACTCTCCACCACCACCACCACCACCACCAAACATACCCATCATGTCCTTTGCGGAACCCATTTGCTTCATTAAGTTCTGCAAACCACCCATTCCACCTATCTGCTTCAACATCTGAGGGGGGAGGACTTTGCTCATGTTTTGTGCATTCATGTTTCTGGACAGGGAGCTCATATCTCCTTTCTTTGGAATCTTAAGACCCTTCATCTTGCTGAATATTTTGGCAAGTCGTTTGTATTCTTCCAACATCTCCATCACCTCATGCACTAGACGGCCAGATCCCCTAGCTATACGCATGATCCGAGATTCAGTCAAAATCTTTGGATTGGTACTGTCCAATTCTGCAATTATGTTATCAATTTCAAATCAAAAGGTTAAACAATATTCTAAATACGGTGTACAAATAGCTTAAACAGAACTCCATAAAATGTCGCTCACTTGCCTTCATCAGTCATGGAGTCCATCATTGTCATATACCGTTTAAATTTTGCTTGACTTTCCTTTTCACGACCTTGTGGCATCATCTCTGCACTAAATCCAGGAAGCATTGAGAAAACCTACACATACCAAAAAGAACATCAATGATGTGCAACCAGAATGATATCAATCAACCTCCAGAACGAAAAGCAAAACAGGCATGAGCGTGACTTCGTAAAATAAAGAAGGATCCAAAGAGGGGGAACCAAAAAAAAAGAAAAAAAGAAGGGGAGGGGTGGGGTGGGGGTTAGAAGGGGTTCGAAGAAGAGCAGAAAAATTCCATCCAATCAAACTAATGTTCATGTGTTAAAAAAACTTTTGGTAGGAAAAATTAATGCTCAAATGAGACTCAAGTGATTTGAAATGCATAGATCTATTTGGACGAAAAAGCATTAAGATGCTTGAAACATTTCCACGAATAGCATCAACTCTCAAATTGCCAAGTCACTACAAGCTACCTAATGTGGGATCCATATTTAATTTGAGTGCTCAGAGAACTCATTCCAAGTGAAATTCATGTTCAAACACATTTAACTTCCAAATACATTTCTTCCACTTCAACTTCAAATACTCTTTTATTCCAACATCAACCAGTTATTGTCCAAATACACAATTTGAATTCAAATACTTTTTTTCAATGTCTACTTCAAAAACTCCTTCTCTTTTCTCCAACCAAATATTGTCCAAACCCCCAAGTATTTCCTAACTATCGTTAGTGGATTTCAATTTTTTTCAACACTAGTGCCCATTTGAAATCATTGCAGTTTGAGCAACGTATAGCAATATAGGAAATAAAAATGTTTATTATGAAAAAGTTAATACATAAACAATAGAGTTGCCTACTAACAAGTTTAAATTCTTGGAAG
>JAJOOH010003485.1:0-24109 GCA_029582605.1 Solanum gracilifrons | reverse complement strand
TTTTCCAAGAGAGCCTTTGGGCTAAGCTTTGAGCAATTATCTCAAACTAAAGAAAGATGTGTTTAAAACACTTATGAGCTAAAGTATTTTGGGAGTAGTATTGAGCACCGAATTGGGGACGCGAGTTCATATTAACTCAACTCTCCATAAGAACCATGTAGCCAAACATGGGACTTAACGGGTCATTCTTTTTAGATGATCACGTAAGATTAAGCTAGTGGATCCACTAAGTTAAGTAAGGTCCTATATCACGGCAAGGTATAGGATGGTCCTTGGGCAACGTGAGGTAAAACGTTGTATCATCACTAGGGCTCATAGTGGTGGTTGTCGGTTAAAGAATCTCTCACTAAAGTTATATTACTTTTATATAAGTAAAGTTGAGTTTGTTATTGCTTTATCCTTAACGGACTAAGTTGTTTACACTGTTTTACAAGCTTTATATATATTAAATGTGTCTTATTGCTTTATTTTGAGTCGGTTATTCATGAGTTGAGCAGAGCCAATGTAAGAGTTCATTTGTACTCCTTTCAAGCTTAAGTTGTTGTTTAGCTTTCCAGCTCGCATACTCGTACATTCAATGTACTGATGTCAGTTGGCCTGCATCTTTTGATGATGCAGACACAGGTACCCAGGATCAACATCCAGCACGCCGTTGATCTAGCTGAGCACTCGAGAGTCAGTGGTGAGCCTCATTGCCTTCCGGAGGACACGGTTATTTTGTGTTCATAGTTTTGTTTTATTAGGATGTTGCGGGGTCTGTCCCAACATCCATCTCAATGTTACAGAGGCTTCATAGACAGTCAGTCAGTCAGTTAGTATTGAGTCTCTCATCCATGTATATATGCAAATATTCTATTTTGAGACACGAGTTGCCTTTTGGCCAGATTTTATCAGTTAGGTTGTTTTATGACCTTTCATTGCATTGAGTTATTCTGTCGAGTTAAGTTTCTACTGAGTTAAAAAAGTCAGGCCAAGGGTTCGGTTGGGGCCAGCAATGGTCTTCGAGTGCCGGTCCCTCCCAGGGTGTAGGCTCGGGGCGTGACAAGAACCCTAAAAAATGATGAAATAGCTCTCCAAGTCGTCGTTCTTCAAAACTCAGAAAAAGAATGTTTTAATAAAATAAAATATCAACCTATTTATACTAAAGTCGAAACGGCCAAATCTGGCACACAGGGGAGCGACGCGGAGGGGTCTTTAAACTTCCACTCGAACACTTTTGCTCTTCTCCGCGATGCGGCTGCTACACGGACCACTCTTGTTCAAATGCTGAATCTCGCACAAAATCAATACTTCCTCTCCGCTACGCGGAGAGGACACAGAGAGTTCTGTCCCAAATTTTAATGTGCACCCAGGAATGACATTCATCTCCGCGACGCAGAGAGGATACAGATGTAACTTGTTCTTTTTCTTATTCTTCTTTCTTGCTTCTTTTCACTTGTGTCCCCTTCCAATGCCCATTTCAGTGCTCGTTTCTCCATTTAAGCTTACCTACA
Organism: Solanum gracilifrons; assembly: GCA_029582605.1. Lineage (NCBI taxonomy): Eukaryota > Viridiplantae > Streptophyta > Magnoliopsida > Solanales > Solanaceae > Solanum > Solanum gracilifrons. Next base: position 22,616 of record JAJOOH010003485.1, on the reverse strand, counting down.
CAACTAATCATGTTGGTTAGCTCATATACAACCAAAAGACTCGATAAGACTATAAACAAACACAAATTGATTTCAAACTTGGCTTAAATACGGGCATTATTAGATTTCCAGGCATATAAATACGCCTAAGATCAATCATCACAGAATGTATTATAAGCTCTATGATGATCAATGAATATGTAGTTTTCTCTAGCTATTATTTTTTTCATGTTTGTTTAATTTATTAGTAGAGGTACGTTACCTCATTAAGATTAGTAAGGTAAGGCCTAGCCCCCCTTCTTGTACTTTTCTCTTTGAGGTCCTTTTTTCTTTATTAATAAAATATAGCCCTAAGCTTACCTAGCGGAATTGCATTTTAAAAATAAAATAATGTATGAACTACAATTGTTAAGTTGGCAACATATCGTAAAAAAATTCAAACTTAAGACATAAGAAGGTGTTAAAGTTTAAACCTTCATAATTAAAAAAAAATCATTAATCCCCACTAAGACTATGATTTATGAAGCCTCTAAGACACAAAAAAATGATGGAATGCACGAGACAATAATTATTAGAAAAAATTAAATCATGTTGTAAAGATGATTTTATTTCATAGAATTCAAGGTCACATCTAACAAAATCATGAAAAGAAAATACACAATAAAGTTCTTTGGCATACCATATGTTTTGTCAATGCTAAGTTGTCTTTTACTATAATGACCTTCAATGTAATTTTTGGAAATTTTCTGTAAATTACCATTTTGCTATTTTTGATAGTTGCCCCGAATCATGTTTGGTCAGTTTACGAAGTTGATTTTGAAATTGGATAGAAAAGTTGGGATTTTTGGATGTTTTAGAGTTTTTAGAGACTTAAAAATCTTCTTTTTCTACAGCATTGCTTCTATGATCTTAGGAGCACTGGCCACCATGGCCCAAACGAAAGTAAAAAGACTTCTAGCTCATAGTTCAATTGGACATGTGAGGGAGGTTTGTGCACATAAATTAATAGTCAAAGTAAGGAAGATGGCATAGAGCATAGAATGAGATTGATGCTTCGAATGCCCTATTTTCAGTCCCAGCGGTTTAATAGATCTCGCATTTAAATCCCAAGTTGGCTGATTTTTGGAAACAATCGGAGCTATGAGTCTCGGAATGAAATTTCATCAGCTCCGAAATGCAGTTGATCTAGGAAAGTTATCATTATCAGTTTCTAAGTCTTTATGTGGATTTTAGCCCTTGTGTTGGAAGCTTAAGTGTATTAAGTCTAAGTGTTGACTTTGGTAATTTTTTGGAATTCGAACTCTCGAATTGAAATTCTGACGACAGCATTGGATTCGAGGGATGATTTTAGGCCTAGGTGAGGTCTTGGTTGAATTTTCAGAGGTACCGAAGGTTTTTTGGTATTTTTGAGTGGAAGTTATTAGTTTGTAGCAACTTTAACGGGTTTTGGGTCAAGGAGACCTTGAATCTGTGTTTCAACAGTTCCATTGAGTCTGAAATATCGAGTTTAGTTGGGATACTTCATTTATGCGCTCGGGATTCCGAACAAATCCTAAGGGTCCATTCTGTGAATTTTGTTGGGTCTTGGTATTTGTTAATGTTGTTGTGTCTGGAGCCTGATGGACCTTCTTCACGGTTGTGTGGTCCTGAGTCGTGATTGTGTAGGTGTATTTTCCATTTATTCACGACCACGTGGGGTCATCGCAATTGTGTGTCCCTGTGTCGTGATCATAAAGGTCAATAAAATGAGTTGACCAACATTACTCATCGTGATCGCGAGGTTTGGGGTCGTGATCGTGAAGAGTAAAGTGACCTTAACAAAATTATCTTCCAAAAGTCAGGGTTCCATTCACATTAGCACCATTTTTCAATTTAGGGGGCTCGGTAAAGGTGATTTTAAAGTGATTTTTTTAGATCCATCGATTAGTAACAATTTTTAAGTCCCCTATAATTATTACTCATTATTTATTTCAAGATTTTCTCACCTCATTGCTAATTTTGAACTAAAACTTTGTGAGTTTTTCTCAAGAACTTGGGTTTTAAGAAAAATTGTGATTTGAGCTAGGTTTCAACTTATTTTTCGATGTAGTTTTTACTAATGAGTTCAAAAATCTTTGGGTATCATGATTTCATACAAAATTTCAATTTTAACCATATTAGTTCAAAAATCTTTGGGTATCATGATTCCATACAAAATTTTAATTTTAACCATATTAGTTCAAAAATCTTTGGGTATCTGATTTCATACAAAATTTCAATTTTAACCCTAGTCCTCAGGATTGAATTTTTGGGTTGATTTGGATTCAGCTTCCAAAATCAGTTTTATGATTGTTGTTGTTTATGATTTCTTATTTGGTTAGATTTGTTGGATTTGATAACTCGTCGTAAAGGGAAGTCCCAAGTACTGAGTTGATTTCTTTCTCTTCTAAGACAAGTGGACGTTAAACGTATTGAACCTTGTACACATTGTGTGATTTGGAAGTAATGAGAATTGGCGAAGGGTTTTGTAATTCTTGTGCATTTGTAAATGTTGATTGACTTCTAGTGATGATAAAGCGGGATAAAAAAGAAATTTGTTGACATAGTAATGCATGATGTGTTGTGGATGATTTGGAACGGTTATATTGACTCACTATTGATGATATGTCATGATTGTAGGAGTATGGATTGTGTATTGATATGGAATTTATCATCTTCTCATTATTCGTGTGAACATGCATATTTTCATTGGTTTTGAAACATAATGATGAGATCTGGACTAATGTTTATGTCGAAGGAAAATGGTTCCAACGATTGATGTTTATGCTGAAAGGAAATGGTTTCGGCGATGCCAAGGGGAAATGGTTCTGATGAATGAGATATACCGAAGGGAAATGGTTCAGAAAGATGCATGGACCTTGTGAGTCCCTCATGGGTCCCGGCTTGAGTCTCAGCGGTTGTGTCTGTTAGGACAGACATGCATTACTATATATGACATTGCACTTCATTGCATTGCACATTATTATAGTTGTTTGATCTTTATGAGTGATTTGTTATAGACATTGTGGTTGTTTGATTATGAAATATTGTGATGGTAATTTGTATATTTTGAGGTGCATGTTGTGATGTAATTATACATGTTATGTGTTATATGAATTGTGAATTGTAAGGTTGGGTTGGTCTAATTGTTATGCAACTTGTAATATGTGAAGGTTCGGATGTAGTGTTCGAGTACATGTATTTTATATTGCTTTACTTAGGGTTAGCAGGGATGCTTGCTGAATACAGTTGTTGTTTGGTACTCACACCCTTGATTTCTACACACTTGTGTAGGTTACGAGTCTGAATCGTCTTGATCACCCCATTTTCATCTTCGTTTGAGGCTTGCTTTGGGAGTTCATGAGGTAGCTTCATATCATTTTGGCAGACATCACTTACTCTTTCATTACGTCTTTGTTCTGTTCTAGATATAAAGACATTCAGACTTGTATTTCTTTTGAATATATGTAATACTTAGAGGCTTGTACACGTGACGCCAGATTTTAGGGGGTATTTGAGTTATATTATGATTTCTGCATGTTTATGTTGTGTTTAGTTCCTTATTTTGTTCTTACTTTCATATTTACCTTATCGAGGTTTGTTTAGGATGACCTGTCTTAGTTGGATAAGACATGTCATCACACTCAATTTTTGGATCGTGACATTTACCCATATGGTAATTAGTAATTTTTAGTATAAACTACTCTTTTCTTCTTAAAGTGACTTTTTAATAACGGATTAAATTGATCTTTACATGAATAGGTATGTTTTGTCGGCTAGTGTCAAGAAACAATCCGCTCATGTCAAATACTAATGGGATTAGAACAGTTATATTTGTTGTTTACGAGCTTATTTTCCTGTATTTTGCACCTAATAGAGAGAGGAGTCGCATCCTTTTAATATATCATGCAGTTTTTAACTGAAAATATGCTTTATTCCATGTTTTCATTTCATGGAGAAAGCAGAAAAGAAGTTTGTGGTATTGTTATCACCAATCTCAATCATACAAAGACTAAGTTGTTAATTTAACACCTCTTGTTAGTATATGTTTTCAACTTCCTTTGATAGTTTTGCTATTCATACATGTAAATGTAGTGATTTGATGACATAAAACAACATCATGGACAACATTTGAATTCTAAAATCATAGATCAAGGTGGTCAGTACACTAGACACTCATATCGACGACTCCTCCATTAGTCATCTCAACAATTAACTAATCAAGAATTCAAATGTTGTTGTAATTGAGGAAGTAGTTGTGCTTGTTGCTGCTGTAATTGAGGAAGTAGTTGTGGTTATTTTTGCGATCTGAATCCTTCATAAGAAAAGAAACAGGTCAAACTAAAGGCACTATCAAAGGATAAGGTACAAAAGATGGTTTATGTTAGTTTGTTGGAATCATTATATTTGTTCACTTTACTTACATGTAAGCATAATTATAGGTGCAAATGCAAGGGGTTCATATTGGACGTGTGATTGATTTGACTTAAACAACAAACATAACTGCTTCACCGATTACAGTAGCAGCAAGCACAACCGCTTCACCAATTACAACAATTGCAAACACAACCGCTTCTCCAAATACAACAGATACAAGCAGAATCGGTTCACCAATTATAGCAGCAACAACCACAACCATTGTAATTAGAGAAGCAGTTGGGCTTTTTGTTGTTGTAATTGGGGAAGCGGTTGTATTTGTTGTTGTTGTATTTGAGGAAGCGGTTGTGGTTGCTGCTGTTGTAATTGGTGAAGCAGTTGTCCTTGAGGCATACCCCGTACACAAACATAAAGTAAATTGAATGTCTCTAGAGCTTCAAATGATTTTTTATTTTTCTCTTCAGTAATCTTGAAAAGCAAACACTAGCACAGATATTAGGACAGAGGCAATACACATTTACCAAGATTGGTTAAAATAGGTCATTTGATAAACTTTTTTGGAGGAAATAAAAAAAGCTTAAAGTACGATATTCAAATTGGAGGACATGTATAGAGAGGGAATGGAGAATGCAATTTAGTGGTGGAAATTTAAGGAACAAAGGAAGGATTTTTATAGGTGGTTTGAGTTGTTTTTACAAGATAATATTGGAAATCTTGTAAATACCATTCCATATGTATTGATTTACATTAGATTTGCTCACAAGTCAATATTAAACAAAATTTATCAAATCTTAAAAATCCACCAAAATCATTATCTTAGTAAGAAGATCATCATCATGAAATAGGTAAATATTGGTCAGTCAAAGTTTAAATACCTTAAAGGGGGTTTTCTTGTCACAATGATTTTTGCAGTCGGTTTGAGTTGTTTTTACAAGATAATATTTGGAAATCTTGTCAATAACATTCTATATACATTGATTTACATTGGATTTGATCATACGTCAATATAAAACCAAATCTACCAATCTTAAAAACCCACCAAAATCATAATCTTAGTAAGAAGATCATTATCATAAAATAGGTAAATAATTTATTATTATTATTAGAATTTTTGGTCGGTCAAAGTTTAAATACATTAAAGTTGTTTTCTTGTCTCGAGGATTTTTATTTGGAAATATTGTAAATAACATTCTATGTATATATTGATAGACATTGGATTTGATCATGAGTCAATATTAAACCAAATCTATCAAATTTTAAAAACCCACCGAAGTCATAATCTTAGTAAGAGAATCATTATCATAAAATAGGTAAATAATTTATTATTATTATTATTTGAATTTTTGGTCAGTCAAAGTTTAAATACCTTAAAGTGATATTCTTGTCTCAAGGATTTTTGTTGTTGGTTTGAGTTGTTTTTACAAAATAATATTTGTAAATACTGTAAATAACATTCCATATGTATTGATTTACATTGGATTTTATCACAAGTCAATATTAAACCAAATCTATCAAATTTTAAAAACTCACCAAAATCATAATCTTAGTAAGAAGATCATTATCATAAAATAAGTAAATCATTTATTATTATTTGAATTTTTGGTTAGTCAAAGTTTAAATACCTTAAAGTGATTTTCTTGTCGTAAGTGACACCCACACTAACAACCTTGTCAAAGAACCAAAGTCTAACCCATAAGCTCTAGATTGTTCTTTTAGGATTTTTAGTATTGGCATACACCTTTTTTCCTATAAATAGGAGTGTCTTTTCATTCATCATGGACACAATACATTGGAACTATTGATATTACTATTTATATCTAAATTACTGATAATAATATTGAGAGTTCTTTGAACCTTTGTAGCTTGTGCTTTAAGAAGGTATCTTTCAACATTTACCAGTTTCATAGTTCAAGGTATAAGGTAATTTTTTTATGATATCTTTGATTTCTTTATGGTATTGATCTTTATAAGGCGATTAGTTTCTACATATTAATTATTTTCATAAATTACTCATAAAGGGCCAAGATTCAATTCTATTGTTTTGATTAGTTTTCTCAAGTAGTTAAATGTGTTAGATTTCTTTTAATAAATCTATACATTATTATTTGCTTGTCAAGACTTTAGAATATCGCATTCTTGAAAAATCTTGGATTGTTTCTTCGTGTTTCTCATATCTTTATTTTTAGTTTTCAGTATTTTTTTCTATTTTGCTTTCGTACTTAAAAATATACAATTTTATGTTTAGGATTACCGTAACCTGGTTGTATAATTATATAATAGAATCAAGACAAAATTATGATTATATATATATATATATATATATATATATTTATATATAACCTCACTGTTATAATTATATAATCGTTGTTGTGACCATTTGATTGTTTTGTCTTGATTGTATTACATATAATTATAATAGTGAGGTTAGGCAGATTCTAAACATAGAATAAAATATCTAGAATGAAGAAGTGGAAGAAAAATAAAAAAAATGGAAAACTAGAAATAAGGATATGGGAAATTCAAAGGAACTATTTAAGAATTTTCAAGAATGTGATGTTTAAATATTTGACAAAATCCAAGTAACAACTATAGATTTATGAGAAGAAATCTAATGTTGTTACTTGAGAAAACTAATCAAAATGATAAGTTAGGATCTTGACCACTTTATGAGTAATTTAAAACAACAATTAGTATGTAGAAACTATCCTCTTCTAAAGAATATCAAAAAGAAATTAAAAACATCATAAGAAAATTAGAAAATTATGTTGTACCTTGACCTATGAGACTAGTAAATATTGAAATATTAAACAAATACTCAATGTACAAGTTACAAAGGTTCAAAGAACTCTCACTATTGTTATAATTAATTTAACGGAAAAGGACCTAAAATATCTTCGAAGTATTGAAAATGGTACACAACTACCCCTCATCCACCTATTGGCTCCCAAATACCCTCCACATCCACCTATTGGCTCACAAATATCCTCCACATCCACCTTTGAGTCCAATTTTAACCGTTTCATTAACGGAGCACCATTTAAAATAATTAAATAATCATTTTAATTATGCGGCGCTCAACCATTGGTTGCAATTTAATTATTTTATTTTATTTTAAAACTGGACATATACCTTGTATGACATAGCTTATGTCTTTGTGAATTTTTACTTGGAATTTTTTTTTGTATATATTTAAGGGGTATTTTCAACCACCTTTTTGTTGCGTGAAGTAATGAAGAACAAAACATAAAAAGATCATGAGAAAATAGTCAAATGTCCTCAAAACCTATTACTCAATTCTCAACTACACACTAATATTTCAAGGGAGTCCTATTACCCCCTTGAAGTATTTTAAACAGAAATTTGACACCCTTAAGTGTTGACTTGTCATAGCAAGTATGTTCACTTTCCTGTAGACAAGTGTGAGTCAAATAAATAAATTAAAATTAGTTAATTTGACAACTGTCATTTTTTAATTGGATACTATATAATTAATAAATTATTTAATTAACTAAAATCACACACTCTCTCTTTCTAGCCCCTTCTCCTCTTTAATAGTTACACTTGTGCAACTGTAGTTTGCCATGGCAACTCTGCTAGAAGCACCTATACAATATTTTATCTTCTCATTCTTTTCATTTTTTAATCACAATATGTTTTTTCATTATCCACACATTCAAAATCTTCCTCTAAAAAAGACAACATAACCGGAAGAAAGAAAAAGATAACTCTTCCATCTTTTCACATCGATGGAAAACATTTCGGTCCAACATCGAAAGACGAAATTACAGCTTTTTCGAAAGTATTTTATGATTATTGTATCAGTTCGAGTTTTTTTTTACTGAAACTGAAAATGGATACTAAAATTTGAGATTTGACAAGAAAAAATTCATCTTCAGATTCATCAAGAAGGGCAATTGAAAAATCAACAAGCGCAGACCTTCCTTTAAAGACAATAATGGCAATAAGCTATCATCATAAAAAAATTCAATATCTATGTCAATTTTATTGAATTCAACAATGCCAATTGGGTTTTGTGCAAAATAGGTTATTCGAGAGATAGAAGAAAGGTGAAGGTTGATGGTGTAACGGTGATGGAGATGACCGGAGGAGAAGAGACATCTTAGAACAATGAAGAGAAAAATGGGACAAGTTAAGAAGATGAATAGAATGATAATGAAATTGGACAATGTGGAGAAAAAACAAAAAAATGCATAAAAAGAATGATTTTGGTGATGATTTCTTTTTATTTTTTGATTCTGCAAAAAGTAAGCGCGTGTAATACACTGGGCAATAAAAAATTGGGAGTGACTTTTTAAGGGTATCAATATCTCTGTTTAAAATACTTCAAGGGGGTAATAGGACCCCCGTGAAGTATTAGTGTGTAATTGAGAATTGGGTAATGGGTTAGGGGGGCATTTGTTTATTTTCTCAAAGATCATCAATTTAAGGGGTAAAATTTTAAAAATTACCCCAAAATAGGGATATTCATGTGAATGGCCCTTTTTAGTATAAAGTATAGAGCTGTCAAAAAGGGTCGGCCCAAGCCTCGCGGGCCAAGGAATTTGAAGGGCTAGGGCGGGTCAGCCCTTCATTTGGAAGGGCCTGAAAATGTTCAACCCAACCCAACCCTAGAAGGGCCGAGGGCTGGGGCGGGCTAGCCCTTCTTTTTTTCTTTTTTTTTAAATTTTTTCTTTTCAAACTTTTTAATTCTATAACATCAAGAAAATGAGAAGATTTTCAAATCAAATATAGCAAACAATGGTGTTTTTTCAATAACACTAGTAAAAAAATCTAGTGTAATTAGCATGTATCTCGCATATCAGATACGCGAGCGAGATAAGAGAGTGACAAACAAGATGGGAGGGAAGCGAGGAAGCGAGGACACGAGATTTGTTTATATATCCTAGATACATGGGAATCTATTTGGATATAGTGTATCTTGAACAAATTGATCTAATTTTGAGTCCATATATTTCGAGATACATGTATTTGAACGTACCAAAATCCAGTAAGATTCATAATATTACAACATAGCGTGTATTATTATAAGTTACCTTTAAATAAAAAGTTTTGGCTCATGGGCAGACCCTGATCTATCCCCGATCAAGCCTCAAGCCCTATGAGTCAGACTTATAAGCCCTAATTTTAAATGAGCTTGAAATATTTTATCTCAACCCTACCCCAATAACGGGTTGGATTGGACGAACCCATGGGCTAAGCCCGTTTTAACAGCTCTAATAAGGTATATAAATTTTGGGTCCTCATGAATTATCTTTGCTAATACTGAAATTAGCAACTATTAGAAATAGCTCAATTTTATCCTCCGATTGCTTTTGATACAGAGAAAGGAATACAAAGAGCACTAAAGTAGAAGTTTGGAAGCCTCCGCACAATTTCAGCTTCAACAGAACATTTAAGCCAAGTTTCTTCTCCAAATCCAAATGAGCAAAGGAGAAATTCTACCTCAGGATATCATAATTGACATACTATCTCGTCTTCCTGCAAAATTCATCGGTCAATACAGGTGCGTATCAAAGCAATGGTGCAATTTTCTCTCACACCCACAATTCATCAAATTTCACCTCATCCTCCATGCTCATAAACAAGAAACTAAACTCATTTTCATCTCTGATTCTGACGGTCTTCACACTATCACCTTTAATCGTAACCCCCAAAATATAATATTCGATGCCATTTCAACAAACCTTAATTTTCAGAACAACTGGTTAAGTATTGCTTGCTCATGTAATGGGCTGGTGTTGGTGGAGAATCAGGAACATATTATGTTCTTAATTAACCCCACAACCTTAGATTACCATAGAATTCCAGTTTTTCATTTGGGTCTTCCTTAGCAAAGTAGCTACAGAGAGTATGGTTTTGGGTATGATTTTGCTAGTGATGATTATAAGGTGGTTAATCTTTCTCGATATCGAAAGGGGAATATTGACACTACTTTTGTTGATGTCTATTCGGTGAGAATGGGTTTATGGAGGAGGCTAGAGAGTTTACCTTACGATGATGTACTTTCGGAGCGAGGAGGGGCTTCTGGGGTGTTGGTAAATGGGGTTTTGCATTGGATGGCAAGTAAAGCTTCTTCATTCGTAATTATTGGTTTTGATTTAAGTGATGAGAAATTTTTCGAGGTACCAGCACCTACTAATCTTTATGGAAATGAGTTGGATTGGTATGAACTTAGGAGTTTTAGAGGGTGTCTTTGTATGTTTTGTGCTTTATTAGAAAGCGAAATTGATGTTTGGGTGATGAAAGAGTATCGAGTTGAGGAGTCTTGGACCACATTTAGGATTGATAGAATGGATTTAGAGAATGGTTTGGTACCATTTTGTCCGATTAGTGATGATGATGTTGTATTGAGTGTTGATAGGGATAGGTTGACTGTCTACAACATCAAAGAGGATCAATGGAGATATATGGAGGTAGATGGATTAACTTATATGTTTGAAAGGACTGGAATTTTCATCGAGAGTCTTGTCTCGCCCATGTTTGGCAAGGGAACTGAGGGTTACCATATTGCTTGATGTGGTACTAAGAGGTATGATTTTGATAGTGATGATTATAAGGTGGTTACTCTTTTTCGATATCGATATTGACACTACTTTTGTTGATGTCTACACTATGAGAATAGCTATGGAGGAGATTGTGTAAATGGGGCATTGCATTGATTGACTAGGAAAGCTCCTGTTTTTTCCATATGTAATGGTTGTTTTTCATTTGAAGTAATGAGAAATTCTTGGAGGTGTCGACACCTACTAACAATAAGTTATTGTTTAATAAGCTTTCAGATCTTGGAGGATATCTTTGTATGTTATATGATACACTAGGAAACGAAATTGATGTTTGGATGATGAGAGAGTATCGAGTTGAGGAGTCCTGGACTAGATTTAGGGTTGCTAGAATGGATGGTCTTGTACCATTTTGTGCGATCAGTGATGATGATGTTGTATTGAATGTGGATAGAGATAAGTATTTGACTGTCTACAACGTGAAAGAGGATCACCGGAGAGATATGAAGGTTGATGGAATAACTGCTAAAAGATATCTAAACTTTGAAGCTCTTTTGAACTCTTGATACAGATATATGTTGTTATTTTCTGGTTCATTTATTTGCAACAATATAATATAATAGAATATTTTGTCGCTGGTTGTCTTGTGTACAACAACAACATATCCAGTGAAATCCCATAAAGTGGGGTCTGGGAACACCGTGATAGCAATTTTGATAGGTAACAGTAATCGCAGTATTATGAAGGCAATGAATATTGCTGATTTTCATATTTATTCTTCTGAAGTTGCCATCATGTTATTACAACACATGCAGAGTGGCATATGCATTTCTGTTTACACGGGATTGATTTATAGTACTTTCCATGTCATTTTTGAATATCTTATTTTAAAATATCGAATTATTGTAATCTGATTTAGCTTAGATAATTAGTCAAATTGACTCTCTAAAAGCACAAATGGAGGGAGTACTCTAATAGATCACTTGTAAAATTCATTGTTGCATATATTTCTGCAAATAATTTGTTTTCCTTTAAGCTCTCTAGTTTTCTTGGTAATCATCTTGATGTCGACAAACAAGTCATGATAGGATGATTTACATAAATGAATGAAAGTTGTACTTTTTATTTTTATGTATAATAGTTTACTCAATTTTATTTTAATAATATATTTTGTTAATAGGTACTGGTTATTTTGATATTATTTAACGAAACTATATATAACATGAGTAGACATTGTTTACCGCAAAATGGTACAGTAGAATTTATCAATATAGTTTAAGGGCACACGAGTTGGATTAATATTGTAATGCAATAATGTTAAAAATAAGTCACAACAAACCTAAGATAACAAATATAGAAGCAATAAAATAATCAAGTCGTATATTAAATTTTGGAGTCGAGCCTTTATGGTTATGCGTCTACAATGTGTTGAGCAAAATTTTGGAACCCCTAATACAGAGAACTAAGTAGCTATTTTTAGATAAAATCTTAGGGAGCAGCCAATGTATAGTTCGCATTTAGGGCAGTTAGGGACTTTTATTCGAAGCTTATACCACTTCTCCTTCTAATCTTTTAGCATCAGACTGTAGGGTATACAAAATCGAACCAACCACAAATTGAGTCAAATCGAAAAAAAAATCCGATTAGTGGTTTGGTTTGACTTGGTTTGGTATTGGAAAAAAAACCCGACTATATTTGGGTTGGTTTGGTTTCAACTAAAAAAAAAAAAATCCGACATTAGATATATAATTTTAAAATTTTATTTTATACATAAAAATATATACTTTGATATAATTTTAAAATACTTCTTATACTTTTTCATAGTTTTTATCTTTTAATATATTATTTCATGTTTGAAAGTTAGAATTCTTAATGACCCAATAAAGATTATAGTCCATATATATTGGTAATTATAATAAAGCTTAAATCAAAATCAAATTAATACTAATGCAAAAAGAAAATCAATTCAACACTAAGAATGACAATAATATTGAATATTTATTCTTTAGTTTTACATAGGTTAAGACAATTAAAATACATAATCTAATTTTAATTTCCTTTAATATTTAGTCGTAACTAATACTTATTAAACTTATTTTAGCATGATTTAGTACTTTTAAATTATGATCATTTTCATTATGACTTATTAATTTGCAATATTTGTTTTACTTGATTTCATTATTATTATTTTTTTGGATATTTTAGCGTCATTAATCATATCATATTTTGTGTTATTTTCTTAAGAAACACTTAGATAGTTGTATTTGGTAGGACTAAAGAAATATTTAAAGTAAAAGTAAATTATATGTTTGTACGAATACTTTACCGGAAAAACCCGAAAAATCCAAAAAAAAAAACGAGGTAGAAAAACCCGACTTTTATTGGTTTGGTTTATAAATTCAAAAATCCGAGACAAATGATTTGGTTTGATATTTGAAAAACCCGACCATGTACACCCCTACCGGACTCTATATACATCTCCTTCTGATCTTTTAGCACCGGACTCTATATACATAATAGATGGTGTTGCCACTTAGCAGCTCTGGTAGTTTTCCTCTTGACCACTAACTGTGCAGTTATGTATCGATCGGCAAGCATTTCGTGAGTAGCCGATAAGTAAACTTATCTCAGTTTTATATCACCTCCAGTAAATTTTATACTTCAATATTTTAAATACTGACAACCCAATGTGAGAAAAACTCTGAACCGTGACAACTAAGCTTGCAATTTTGACCAATATTTTAAAATCTTTTCTTTCAGACCAAAAAGCTCATTTCCACAAACATGAACAAATTAAGTTCATTCTTATACTGATGTTTCCCAATCTCTTCACACTCTCACTTTTAACCCCAACCCCGATAATGGAATCGATGCAATTTCAACTCAGGAAAAATGGCAGAGAGTTGTTAATGGGTTGGTATTGGTGTTGAATGAGGAACCTTGGAATTCCAAACTCTCCTCTGGCTCTTCCCAAGAGTGGTGCCTCTACTGCGTATGCTCTTGGGTATGATATTGCTAGCAGGTGATTACTCTTTCTTATTATAAAGGTGTACATGAAGAAGGTGATCTTTTGTTGATGTCTATTCTATGAGATTCGGGTTTTGGAGGAGACTTGAGAGTATATCTCATCAGGGTACAATTCATATTCATGTTTTTGGGGTTTTCCTAAATGGGGCTTTGCATTGGTTGGCTGCTAAATATTTTTATCAACCGTCTGCAATTGTGTTGCTCTTGATCTGAGTGATGAGAAAATTTTCGAGGTGCCAACACCTACTTTTACTCTTGATGATTACGATTTAAGGCACTTTTATGATTTTGTGACTCTTGGAGGGTGTCTTTGTATGTTAATTTGTAGAACAAATGGAAATGAATTTGATGTTTGGATGATGAAAGAATATGGGGTTGCAGAGTCTTGGACAACATTTAGTGTTGAACTAAACAGTTGCCCGTATGGTTTCACACCCGTCTGTTTAATGAGTGATGATGATGTCGTATTGGCTGCGCCTGGAGAAGGGAACTTTATTCTCTACAATAAGAAAGAGAAACAGTGGGGAGAGATGAATATTGATGGAATAATTGCGCAAAGTTTGTACGGACTATAGAGCTTTCATGGAGAGTCTTGTGTCTCCTATGATTGGCAAGGGAAATGAGGTTGGTGACTATATCACTTGATGCAGTATCCTGAGATGATGTTTGTACTCAGGTATTGATTTCTTATTCATTTTATTGTATTTTATTCAATAGGAACGATAAAGAGTTTTATGAATGGTGATTTTGTTCTCCTCGTCGAGTTGTATAAATGATAGTTCTCTTGTCCTCCATAGAGTTTTGCGATGGTAATTCTTTGGTCCTGTTTCTTGATGTTTTGACACAACAATGCAGAAACAGATGTTTTTTCACTTCTAATATGAACTGAAAGGAAAAGTTTTATGTTACATGGTTCTTTGTGAGTTTTACCAAGTTATTGTTTTTGTTTCCCCAGCTACTCTACAGTTCTAGAAAAAAAATAAACTTTGTGGGATTCTCTGATTACTCCAGATGTCTGTGTACACTTTTGCTACCATAATCTGTTAAATTTAATACCATTCGACACTTGTTTTGAGCCTTATGCAGGGATATATATCTGCATTCTATGGAATAAATTGTCAAAGAATGTGAATTGAGCCAACCACAATATATTTTAGTTCTTAATCTTTTAATTTTATGATTAGACTTGCATTTGTGATTTTGTATACTATCAGGAGAAAGGGATTTTGATAGTTGATTGTTCACATCTCAGTTGAATTTTGGTGATCTGAGTAGCTGTTTTACATCAAGTCTTCCTTCCAATCTTGTAAACAGATTTTTAGCTTTGCAATATTGCTTTACTTTCAGAGCCTAGAGGCCAATACTAGATAACATGTCATTTATGTGCATCTAACAAAAGTGGAACAAAGCCCTCCAGAAAAGCTTCTATGACTTCACCAAACAAAAGCAGCAGGGCCTCATTTCATAAGACTCGATGAAAGCACCAATCAATCAACAATACCTTAATCCCAGACTAGCTGGGGTGCTATATGAACCCTCTGTATCCAGTCCGCTCTGTTTGCACAGTTGCATCAATTTCATTTCAAGCTCAAAAAAACTATAAAAGAACACAAAGTAAGGATGAAACTATAAAATTTCCTGGCAGAAATGGAAATATGAACACTAATACTATTCAAATCTAGCTGAATACTCCATAACAAGATTTCATAAAATTCCAGTACTTGTTATGAGATATTTAAGCTTCACGTTTCCAACAGGTGCAGTGGGTAGGAATCATCCTTCCTGCCCTTATTAAAATGGATCTTCACGATCGATACTTTTCAAACTGTGAAATCTCTACTACATTTCTCAATAATTTGTGAAATGCCTTGTCAGAGAAATAGAGGAATCCTGTATGAAGTTCCTATTAAGTGGCCAAGTAAAACTTTGGATATCTGGCTTTGACCGTGTTTGACAGGACGTGCAGTTTGCATAATAATTACCAGCATAGTTACTTCTCCAAGAAAAAAAAGATTAGCAGCATATGAGGCACTCATTAACAGCATTCTGAATGGTATTCCGACATACAGGCTATCTCTATTTCCCGCACCTACGAAGATCACTAAACAGAACAATTTTTTCGTGTGAAGAAAAATGCTGATAAAAAGAAGCTACACCTAGTTAGGTGATCAACAGTGATGAAACCGTAAATATAAGGTGGCCTTGGAGTTACGAACCTAAGGCTCCATAACAAAAGCCTTTTAGTTCAAATGGTTGTGGAGGTTCAACAATGGCAAGCAGTGCTAAAGTGATACAAGGTTAGAATAAATATCCAGATCCATATAGTCTAGTAACCTGCAAAGATGGCAGCACTGCTGACTGCTTTAATGCAACTAACTGGAATCGCCATTTCAAAAGAAACCTTCAGGATTGTGAACTAGAGAGTGCAAGCATGCTCATTACTAGTTTGACAGTGTGGTGTTAACAGGGGTCAGATCTGATTCTTTGATATGAATGCCAAGTAAAATGGAATTTTCATAGTTAACTCTAGCTATGATTGGCGATCTAAAGCAGTGGAGTTGGGAAGGCAACATTGGTCCTAGAAGTCGGTATGGAGAACTTATGTCCCAACAAAAGTGGCTGACTTTGGATGGATAACAATCAATGACGCTTGCCTTACACATGAAAATCTCCAAAGGAGGGAAATACAGTTTGCAGTGTGTTATTACCTTTTGAAACTCTATTGTCTACAGAATTTTATTTTCTTGGTGTAAAAGGAAACCTAGTGAGGGATTAGAGGATATAATAGAATTCATGAATTCCTTATGTAGTCGAAGGCTGAAAACCATAACTGTTTTGATAAACATGATAATACCTACTTGGTCCTATTGACATCAATAAAATTCTACATTTTCCTATTTCACAACGACCCCACTGGAACATCCCTAGACTGATATTCAAGGTTCTAAGCATACGTTGGTCCTTCACTCTTCTCATAAGCACATTTCCGGTTTAACGTTCCACTATGAGAGAAACTTAATGCAGAATGTGGCAGTATTATAATTGACCATGAAGGTTAATTGAAATGAACTATGTGAAGCAATAAGAACCCATCCTTCAGCGGCATCCAATACAAAATGAGAAGAAGCAAAAGTCTATAATTTCAAAGAAGGAAGAGTGCACCAAAGCCATTGCCTCCAAAATCACGACGACAACCAAATGTGAGCAAGGAGCACATATAATATGAATTAAACTATGCCTTCCATTGAAATTTATATGTAACTTAAAAAGATTATGTCACAAAACACTATGACAAATGAAGGAATACAATAACCAGTGCTCTAAGACAGGCATAATAACAAGTACAGCGTGGCACATATCGTGATCAAATGGTACAAAAATTTAAGGTTAAAAGGGCATCCCAATCTTGACCTTAATGCATGATGCCTTTCATATGCATTCAAGAAGATGGTACCTTGACAGCTTTAAATGGAGGGTGAAGTAATCCAAGCTCATCATTCACTTCAAGTGGATTGCTTGTTTCGTTACGTGTTCTCTTCACTCTCCTACTACCAAGTGACTTATGAGTGAATCCGTACATCTGCAGGATCTGGTTGTCACCAAAGTTGAATGCACGATCCATTTGCTTCAAGCACCTCTCTACTGAATAATCTCCAAACTTTGCACAAGGCTTGCAACCCACAAAGTGAGTAACAAGTGGCCACCTATGGTCACCAAGACCAGGGTGGTAATTCTCAATCATCTCTTCATATTTATCTACCAGGATTCCCCAGTAACCATGCAAGTAATAAGCATTCTCAAGATAAACCTTATCACCCCATATCTCCTTCTGTGTTGCCAATATATATACCATTGCAGACTGATCATCAGCTTCAAAAACTGGTCTATCTTTAAGCTCCCGAGTAAGAAGCGCCCCGGCTTCCTCCCTTACCTTTCCCTTTGGCCCCATAGGAGCCAACACATCAAGTAAATCCAAAGCCCATTGAGTATTCCTCAACAAGAAGCTACCAGTATTCAAACCAATCCAATTCTTCTGATCATAAACCATCTCATTCCATCCATGCATCACAAGATTAGCATCTTTATACCTCTCCCATGGAAGCTCAAAAGCCATATCAGTAAACATAGCATCACTATCCATCCACCACAAAAACTCAACCTCAGGATGTGAAAGCAAAAGCTTCCTAAGCAAAGGCAATTTGGCCCAAAAACCAGCCATTTCAGCATCAAGCAAAGCCATATTATAAAAAATCTCAATCCCATGAAGCCTACAGTAATCAATCTTATTCTTTATTGACTTCAACAAGTAATGATCACCAACTGGATTCTCACATGGCTTAGGAGATGAACCAGTAACCAACAACACCCTTGGCTTATTTGTTCCTACAAAATTAGGAAAATTAGGATTTTTTTTCAACCACTCCCCTCTTTGCTCATCCCAATCTGTTATCTTTGGACCAAGAGCATAAGGTTGATTTGGATCTCTCTTAAACTCAGGCTCACCATCATCCTCATCAACTAAAATCTTCTTTAAATCAAAAGTAGCATAATTATTACTATCTGATGATGAATCACCACCATCACTTACAGTGCTTGTAGATGATACCTGTTGTGCTTCTTCAAGAACGCGTCTGGGCTCCACGCGCTTCCTGTAATAGCTAAATGTTTCACGAATTTCCTTCAAATCTTGGCCAGGAGTACCAAATCTTCCAGCACCCAAATTCCCTCTAAGGACAATAACGGTAAGGAACAAACACAAGAATGTAAGCTTCCCATTTCTCATAATTCTCCTGACTTGCCATGCTCTACGAGCACTCAGAAATCGATCTAACATCTTTTCCCTCAATACCCACAAGCTCAAATGGAATAAAAATCAAATCTTGATGATGAAAAATCAAATCTTGGAAAGTTTTAGACAAAAAGGGCAAGTTTTGACATTGATTTCATTGTTGGGGTTATAGAAAATGGAAAAAAGATGAGGATTTGGGTGTTGAAAAATGGAGATTTAGAGAAAGATCTGAAGGTGGGTTTATGAAGAAAGAAAGAAAGAAAGGTGTCGGTGGGAGAGTGATGGGAGGAAATTGCCTAAGGTAAGGTAGATGTGTAAGAATGGAGATGAAGATGAAAAAATTAGGAAACAATGTGTAATCTTTTCGCATTCAGACATAAAAGTTTGTAATATTTTATTATGGATAATAAATGTTTTAACTCGATTTAATTGATAGATAGTTAAATTTATATAAAATTAAATAAATAGACATATTATTTCTACATGTCATCCTAATTGACAATTTTGTGACTTTCCTAGCGTCTTATATGTATTATGACACGTATATCTATTTGTTTGATTTATATAAATTTAAACATTTATTTATGTACACTCAAATGAAGATGAAGGGCATGTTATTATTTTTATTAATCTAAGATTATTTATTAATGAATTACAGTCTGGATTATAGTACGCGTAATGGGAAAGTAGTGCTGTGCTGTTTCCATTTTTCATTTATTTTATTTTACTTTTAGCTAGTAGACAGCAAAAGGTTTATTATATTAAAAAGTATTCAACATTTAGCGTACATAAAACATTTGTCTTTCTAAGATTATGACATGTAGGCCAGCGGACCTTCTTTTTTAGAGAAATAGATATTAGTTTCTTGCATATAATAATTTTTTTATTTTAGATGAAAAATTTGCTGAAGATATACTAAGTTGTTGGTTTGCGATCTAATTATACTATACTTTTAGACATAAATTATGTAATGAGTGGTAATATTGAGATTATTGTGTTGAGCATATTAATCTATAGACCTCGTTATAATAGTCATTTGCTATAATAACATTTTATAATAATTTAATCTTTGTTAGAATCAATTTTTCATGTATATTATATTTCTCTATAATAATGTTTTGCCTAAAACAATAAGAATATTAATTATAACATTACACACTCTTTGTAAAATTATTTTTCTATTGCAATTATATTCAAATATTGTGTGATAATATTTTGTAAGAAATACATTATATAAAAAAATACAAAATTAAAATATTTATGATAATCATCATCAATGTCATTCAGATAATAAATTGTAAGTACGAATACCTGAAAGGAAAGAGTTATATTTAAATGATACACATCAATTAAGTTCATTGCTTCACGAGAAAATGTTACTGGTGTTTGGCTTTTTTATATTCATATTTTTTCTATATATTTTCTTTAAAAAATTAAATTGATTTTCAAATACATTTCTTATTTTTGTACACAAGTTCATTTATCTATTTTTTGTGTATTTTTATTTATAATAACTAAAAGAGATATATACGTATATAACAACATCTCATTATAATAACCATGAAATTTGAGATAAATAATTGTCCCCATAATGCGTTTGACTCTATGATTCATAACAACATAGAGATTATTATAGAAAATTTACATGGTACAACTAACTTATGTATATATTCACCATCAGCAACAAATGCTTAAAATAATTACTATTTATAGGTACACTTAGTATTTAATAGCAAATAAAAAAAAGTCTTCTAATCTAAACCTAACAGTCGTCCCCCTTCTACTCTCTTACACTATTTTCTCTTTCTCTCTCTTAATATTTTGTCAATTCAAAATATCCATTAAAAACTTATGAATTTAATCATATCACTTTATGTTATATCTTATATTTTTTAAGTAACTACGTTATAAATAGATCAATATGAGTTGGATAGGTTAAAAAAGTATCACGAGGATCGAAAGTTAAAGCGAATTGAAGATGTTATATATAACTCGTCTATATATAGAGGTACCATAATAATATAAAGTGACATGCAAGTGGATGTTGTATGCATCCTCAATATGGGACTATTTACGTCAAAGATTATATACCTTAATAAACCATTAGAGAGAATAAAATAAATATTCATTAAACTATATGTGAAAGTATATGTGTCGATACAACCATATAGCGCGAAAGAATATAGTTTATACAAGTAAATATCAACAACAACAACAACAAAAATTAGCTACAATATTGTATTAACGTTAGTCTCTGCTATGGAATAGCATACAATGATAAATATAAGTATCTTCTTCTTATTTCTATGTATCTTCTATATATTTTGAAAGAATATAGTATTACGAGATTACATCAATAATGATAGAAGATTATATCAACAGTGATACAATTGATACAAATATCTTCTTCTTTTTCTTCGTCTATGTTTTTCTTGTATTTCGAATGAATTGTTATATCAATACTGGTATTATTGTTTGTATCAATATATGGCAAAAAAAACAATTAAAGTGATTTGTATCTATGAATTGATGTAATTGTGAAACATTAAATAGTTGTATCAAAATTTGACGATGAAGAATCAAAAGAAAATTGAATGAATTCGCATATATTTATCTGTAAACTAATTTGAAATCTACCGTATTGATGTATCAATCTCAAATAAATTACAATTGAGTCAATTTTAGAATAATACTTTTATCGATAACGAATAAAGTATAATCCAATTAATTATTTTATTTACTCGCTCAAATTATAGTGAATATATCATTTTTTTAGTTTCTATGACTAATTATTAGCTTACAAAGTGTTTACTTCATTTGATTTTTATATTTATAGTTTCTAAATATGTGAGTATTGTTTACATTTTCATGTATAGTTACTTGTAAAAATTTGATAAAATTTAAAAGGTTATACATTAAATTGCACAGGCCATGTATTAGGGGAGACTCACATGGATTCGGATCTACGGCTATTATTGAACACATGCATAAAAGCCAGCCATGTTAATGTGACTATACTCAAATCGAATATTCTAATAAAATATTCGCCCCAATATTTCAAACTTTCAATTAATATAAAGAAATTAAAATTTAAAATTTAGTTAAATGACATAATAAAGTTCCAGTGTAGGACATATTTCCACGATTTGATATTTGGAGGCCCTCCTTTACTAGATTAGAGACAATATATTTATTTATATAATTATTGGAAACTAGAGACAATAAATATATATTATACATATACATAGATATAGCCAATTTTTCTCAAAAATATATTTGTGATTGCAAGTAGTTTTGCTTATTAGGTTAGAGACAAAAACAAATAGTATATACTTAAAAGGGGAAAATATTTGAACTTTGACAGAAATTGTTGTAACAATCCCAAATTGTCCAGGACAAGTTACTATTTATAATGATGCAATATTTATGATGTTCATGTGGACAGTTACATACAGTGGCGGAGGCAGAAATTCTATCAAGGGGGTTCAAATAAAAAAAATGTTGTTGCTTGGAATCGAACCTGTGACCCAAAGTTCACATATAGGCGAAATCCTAAACTCCATAAACCATTGAGCTACTCCTTTAACATATGCTTAGGGGGTTCAATTTTAAATATATACATGTACACAAAAAAATTGATCTTATATATATAGTGTAATTTTTTTTCCGAGGGGGGTCAGATGACCCCCCTGGACACACTCTACGTCCGCCACTGCTTACATATCTTTAAAATACACTATTAAATAGTGCAAGAATAATAGGTCCTGCCCAAAGTTTGATATTGTTTCAGCAATTTCGGTTAAAGATCAGATATATTTCAAACTTTTTCCCCTATTAAAAATAATAATTTATAGTATAAGGTTAGGAACATATATCTCGATTTAACTCCTTTAAAATTCGTTTAT
>JAJOOH010003482.1:0-15871 GCA_029582605.1 Solanum gracilifrons | reverse complement strand
TGCTATGTTTATACAAAAACAAGCCGTGAAAACCCAATTGGAAAATGGAACCCCAAAAAGGTTAGTTTCCTAAAATCCCCAGATGAACCGCCTTCACTACATCCACTTCCAATAGACCAGCTAAAATCATCGTTGCACCCAAGTTCGGAGTGAATTCACTTAGCTCTCATTGACATTATAGCACTGTGTTATAGTCCTTGAGGTGAGGTAGTGCTTACACTCTATCCTCTTCAAATCACATTTATGAAATTATATATTAGATATGTTATTGATGTTGCGTATATTACTCAAAATTAGTGAAACATGATTGGAGTGAATATTTAACCTATAAATATTGTTTTCATGTGCTAAGGTACCAATCAATCTCATATAATCCATCAGTTTGTACAAGAATTATCAAGTTAATATTTTCAACTTGGTTGTAGATATACACCTTAAAACACTTGTGCCAAATAGAAAAGATGTCTTAAAATTCAACATGTTGGGCCCGTGTTAGCACGGGCAATACTTATCTAGTTCTTTAATATGGATTATCAATACAAATTTAATATAATACATGAATAATTAAATGATTTAATAATTAATAAATTTTAAAATTTGTGAAATCTTCAGATTCAAAATATCACGAATGACTATGTCAAATAATTAAAAATTGAAGGTTCTTAATAAATTATTATAGGGATTAGTATCACGATTTTTTTATATTAAAGGAGCTAAAAACAATTATAGTATGTAATAACATAAAGTCAAAATGATTTTAAAAATATTTTTGACTCTTATAAATGCTTATTTTACTATAAATTCAAGAAGTTTGACCAAAATATGGAGGTCCAAATTTGAAAGTCAACCCACTTATACAAAGGATATCTAAGAAGAGATCCAAAATATTCTACTACCATTTATGAAAAACTAATAAGAAGAGATCCAAAATATTCAACTACCATTTATGGAAAATTACTTATTATACATGAGTTCATTCTTACCAAACAGTATGGTAATTGATCAGTATAAATATACACGTGGTATCAATATTCTACGTACATTATACTTTCTTGAATTCTCAAAGTAGAAGTTTTATCAAGGAGAAACAGATCAAGATCACTAACATAGAAATGATGCTGAAAACTCCCATTAAAAAATTCATCTAAGAGTGTAAATTTTAACGGAAATAAACAGATTAACGTAAAAAGAACCCCAAAACAAATAAAAACATAAAAAGATAACTCTTAGAATGATTGAAACAAACAAGAACTTGACTTTTATTTCTTTACAAAAAAAACTAGAGATTTGATGCAGTAACTTACAGTGAAGTTGATAACTTGTTCGTTTGAGAATAGAAATGAAAGAGGATTGGAGGCAAAAGGAGAGTGAAAAAATTTGTATGTATAGGAAAATTCTCAAGATTATGGTAATACATTATGTCTTGATGAGTAGGAACCCAGAGGATTAATAATCTTCCTCATTCTTCACAAAATTTTATTTGATTTAATTTGATGAATAGGAGTCAAAAATGATAAATTTGTTGTAAATATATTTATGTGGATGTCCAAACTTCAACGCGTAATGACAATGTAATGTATATTAACTCTCAAACCTCCATAACCTCCCCCCTTGATATTCCTCTATAACTTACATGGTTAATGTCTCCATTACATTCATGGTTAATATCATGTTTATGACAAACCTTTTGTATGCCTCTATGTAATATATAATAGAGGCATTAGAGTTCATATTGGATACATTTGAAGATTTGATGAACACTTGAATAGAATAAGAAAAGCTTTCATTTCTTGTCTCCCAATTTCTATCGCTTTCTACTTCTATATTTCTTGTCTTATTTTGCTTTAGTTTTATAACACGTTATCATCATGAGTCTCTAATATTATTTTCGTGATTACTTTTAAGTTCTTCTCGTAGAAGAACAAAATATAATATTTACTGTCATCTCCTGTGTACTGCTGTAAATAGTATCTCAAGGCTTAAGATGTTGTGAAGTGCAAATTACATGACATAAATCATGTAGTATGTTTTAATTTTCCTCTTGTTGATTTATGATTTTTTTGTCATCCCATTTCATGTTAAAATTTATGGATAAATTATAACTTTCAATTGATGATCTGAATATTTGTTGTAAACTATCAATTTAAATTTCAAAATAAAATAATGGTGATAAATTTTTGAGGTACTCGTTAAAAAATAGGAATAAATTGTAAAGGAATATAGTAAATGACAAAGTTGATCACTAGTGAATTCATTTTGGAGCTGACAAATGTAATCAATTATTTTGTGTGTATGTTTATCTACATTTAATCTATTTATTATTTATGGTGAAAACTGTTTAGCATCTTAGTGTGTCAATAAGTTAATGAATCACTAAAAAGGTTTGGTGCATTGAACATTATTTTTATTGGAGGATAATAATAGAATATAAATAGTTTGTTGCTCCTCTAATTCCTTGATTATATTTCATATGTTAATGAAATTTAATTGTGTAAATAATTACAAAGTGGGGTAATATTTTAAAGGTTTGAAGGCGAGTTCAAGTACACTTGGCCTATTATATCATTGTTTAAGGATAAGACAATAGATTTAAATCTTATTGCACTAAAGAGGGGAAAAAGATCGGATTCAAGTCTTGATATACCATGAGAACAAGATGTTGTATTCATGTCCCATTAATTTATGGCATAAGAATTATTTATAAGGGTAAGACATTGGGTTTTATGTCCTAATACACCATAGTGACGATATGGGGATGACCAACACAAACTAATAAATTTTTTATTAAAAGTCATGAAATCTGCCCAATAAATTTGCTTCATTCTCTTAGGTGAATGTGGTAGCAATGCATAATATGTTTGAAAGATGACAAGTGATTGAATGTTTGAATATTAGTGTGGTCAAATGTCAATGGTCATCATTGAGATAATTAAAAGGAAGAACATTATGGGTTCTTAAGATGGTCCTTCAAATGTGATGATATTTTTTAGTCATCAAAGTGGTATAAAAGGTTATTGGGCACATTGTTGTTGGTGCAATTTGAAATTTTTTGTAATTCCTCCATCAAATTAAAGGAATACAAAATGGTTGTACATTTAGTACATTTGACCTTTTAAAGTGATATTGAGGCGAGTCACATAAATTTGGTAATGTCAAAGCATAACAATGAGTTTCTAATAAAAACTTATGGAGAATGTACAAATGGTTATAGTTCATTTCTTGAAGAAAATGTGACTTGTGTTCGTATGGATAAGGACATGTTCATGTATGGTTGGATAAATGTCACATCTCATCTCTACCTGAGATTTGAGAGAATAAAAAGAAAATAAAAAATACTTCGACATAAATGGTTATTTGGTCACGTACTTTGTGTACATCACAAATATTGTGGTATATTTTATTCTGAACTACCAAAGGACAAAATAAAGAAATAATTCTTTGTTTTAAAGGTTGTGGCCATGACTAAATAACTATTGTTGTGTGGCGACACAAATTTATCGTTCGTTGTCAAGAAACTAGTTTTGCCCTAGTAATTGTAACAATGACAATAGTAATAATTTGCCCTCTTGAAGGAGACGGTCACCATAAGAATGGTGTTGTGAAATTTGTGGGAGTACACAAAATCAATTGAGAATTTTGAAAAGGCTAATTTGTTACTACCCAAAGGAATGAAATTGTTCATAATATGGGGGCTATAGTAAGTCTCAGAAGAAACTTTTTAAGTTATGAAGTAATTGAAAAGAAAAAAATTATTATATTAAGACTATAAATTATGAAAAGATTTAATATCTTCAGATCACTTCAACCGAAGAGGATTAAAAATATTTATTTGTTGTTGTCATGACTCAACCCGCCATGATTGACACCCACACTAACCCTCCGGTGGGAGAACCATTATAACAAGCCAACTAAGCAACTTACCGAAAAACTAAACATTTAAAGATACGGAACCAGGTTTAAATGATGGGTAAAAATGGAGTTCCCATAAACTCCAAAGCTTTTAAATAAACAATTAAACAAGCTATTGTGGAAGTCAACCCCTAGAACCTGAAAGTCATCGTACCAAAACTCTAATAATCAACAAGTCTAAGAAAAAGGGGGTGCAATCCCGAAACTAAACATACGAATAAATCTAACCATAGAGTCTGAGTCCGAAAAGAATGGACTAAACAATAGAGGATCCATGGCAGCCTAAAAGAACTGTCTCACCCTTGAATCCAGTCTCGATCAGTGATCTTCTAACTGAGGTCTGTCAGTAGCTAGCTGAAGATGCCCTGTACTCAACAAAGAATTAGCAAGTATAGTATCAGTACACAACCACAGTGTACTCGTAGGATCATACCTCTACTCCAGTAAGTACAATATACACAAGCAATTCCAACACAGTAAACACACATATACCGAATGCACAATTCAGTTATCATTTTAGGAGCAACATACAATTTCCAATATCAATTGCAATTAGATATGAATGTAATTAATCACAAGTGGTCCTCTCATGGAACCCACACCCAAACTGTTAGTGTGTCGGAACGTGACATCCGATCCAATTTATATGTCGCAACGTGACACCTGGTCTAATATATGTGTCAGAACGTGACACCTGATCTAATAAGCACAACCACAATCATAACCACACCTTAATGAATAGTACATATAGTCACATGGTCAAGTAACAGTTCATGGCATGTAGTTGTTCGCACATAATAATTTATTAACTTCAATTTACATTTCACTATTCACATACACGCACTCATACAATGAAGCAGTTAACCCTCATATATCACATAGATAGGAAATCAAACCATCACCTACCTTGAAATCAAGCCTGAATACTCCTAAGACACTTGAGCCTTCCCTTTCCGAAGTCTTTCAGCTTG
This sequence comes from Solanum gracilifrons, assembly GCA_029582605.1. Taxonomy (NCBI): domain Eukaryota; kingdom Viridiplantae; phylum Streptophyta; class Magnoliopsida; order Solanales; family Solanaceae; genus Solanum; species Solanum gracilifrons. The sequence goes on along the minus strand of JAJOOH010003482.1, from coordinate 10,991 downwards.
TTTTTGGTCTATAAACAAGTAATTAACGCAAGGATAAATAAACAAGGTCTAATTTACCTGGATAATAATCAAACTATCAATCCAAGTCCAAACCTAAGATCCTAGTACTGAAATAGGGTTTTTCCCACCATCAACTTCTGGCCAAAACCCTCCCCAACGATAATTACCCAAGATTCTAAGTTCTAGGAATAGAAATACGGATTTGGGGCGTAATTTCCTTACCTTTAGTGCTAAAAATCATGGAAAACTATCAAGAATCTCATTGGGTCATCCCTTAGCTCTTAAGAACGAAGTTTTACAGAAAATAACAAAATTGGAGTTTTTCCCCGACTTAATTTGTGACTGGCCCGCCACGGCGGATCCCATCCCGTCACACCGGCCGCACTCTAGCAGCATTAATCCCGCCCCAGCGGTTTTCAAGGAGATAAAAACATGAAATTTGAGTTTCAAGCTCTTATTTCACTACACACCTTCAAACCGAGACGTTCTAAAACTATCCTTTCACGCCAGGATCAGTTTCAGGAGTTCTACTTGCTCGAATTCAATCCACATTCATTACCAGATTTCTCTAGGCCCCACCTGACTCACATTTCATCCAATTCTGGCCTAGGCTAGAAATTTCCAAGTTATTACTCAGAAGTTTTCTAGCCCAAATTCCTTCCCCATTGGCTTTTCCATAATGTCGGGAACAGGTCGTTATAGTTGTATACAAATATAGGCATGATGATGGAATCACCTGCAAAAGTAAACTAAAAGTTTTCTAGAATACATATCGGTTCGCACAACCGGTTGGTCATTCCAGTTTAAATGTGATGCAAAAGAAATTGAGAATTCACGTGGATTATGTTTAAGAAATAAACATTCCTCAAGAATTCTCTTGTTCTAATTCTTATCATGGTAAAATGATCACTGTACCAACTAAGGTTGGGATTGTATTCCCTGAAATTATTTGGATCATATAAAAATATGAACATGGGCCCGTTCACCTGTAATGTGGGCCACTTATTATTATGATTTAATAGATGCATCTATGGTATGGTCACATGCGCGTTTGTTATCAACTTACAGATTGGTTTTGTAAGGTTGTTTGGTCGAATTGTTAAATTAAGAGCATAGTTCCAAAGTATAAAATTATGTTAATAATGCTGATTGGTTTAGCAGAAATTGTATGCCTCCAATTATAACTAGACAATTGATTATGAGAACAAATCTAACAAATAAAATTTGGTAAAAGATGAGTTTATTTAACATGTATGCATCAAGCCAACAAGGTTCTCCCATCACAATTGGTTCAGGGTCAGGACCCAAATAATTTTCATCTAAAAATTTGATGTGTGCACATCTGATTTTATTGTTCTACCATGCACAAAGATGAATCCCCAAATGAGGTTGGGGGTAAATGTTAGACTTTCTAACACTAGGGGGAGATATAATTAGCAGCTGAAAATTATATGTGGGGTGAATTATCTAGATCCTCGTTAAAAAATGTGAACATGAAGTTTAAGTATGCTAGATGTATTTCCTGAACAAATATTGTAATTAAGCTGCAAATGTTTCAATAAATGGTCTTTGAAGGATAAAATTTATGGTACACCAAAAGCGTGATAGACCAACCAATTCCAAACATAAAACTTTTTAAGGAAGTAGAGGAGAATATTGTCACGACCCGAGCCTACACCCTGGATGTGGCCGGCACTCGAGAACCATTGTTGGTCCCTAAGCGAACTCTCATCCTGGCAGACAACAAGAGGAAGACTAACTCAAGCATACAAAGATTAAAACAGAATAAAAATCCATGAAACTCAATTACAAAACTTTAACTCAACTGAAAAACTCTGCATAAAAATAAATTATTCTACTCGCCATAAAATAGGCAACTTAAGTCTTTAAAACTTTTAATAAAATAAATGAATAGACTTTTGAAGCTCTACATTCTATCTATGAAGCCTCTAAATGACAAATATGGAAGTCGGGACAAGACCCACGACTTCCTAACAACAAATATAACTGAAAGCTAAATGAAATCTTCTGGAAGCAAGGAGACTCACCATAACTAACTCAAATTGCATGTGGTATCAACAAAGCTCCTATTAATGACCCTGAATACCTGTATCTGCGTCATGAAATGATGCAGGCCAAATGGCTCATTACGTGGAATATACGAGCATGTAAGGGGAATTCTAAAGCATAACATAAGCTTGAACTTGATAAAAAAAAAAAAGAAACATACTTACCTCTTTCCAAACTTACTCAACTCAAGGAATACTCAAGGTTACTCAAAACTACTCAACTTACTCAACTCAGAAATACTCAAGGATACGATACTCAACTCAGAGATTAGATACTCAACTCAGAGATTAGATACTCAACTCAAAGATATGATACTCGACTCTGGGTACTCAACTTTGGATACTCAACTCTGGATACTCAACTCAATATAAAGCAACAATACACATGCAATATATAGAAAGTTTTTAAAACAATAGATATCAACTCAGTGTATTGAAGAATACAATAACAACTCAATTTATATAATAAAATACAATATAACTCTGTGGGAATTTCTCTAACCGACAACCACCACTATGAGCCTAAGTGATGATACAGCGTCTTGCCCACGCTGCCAGAACTGTCCTATACTTTATTGTTATATAGGACGCCTTAACTAAGTGGATCCACTAGTCTATGATAAAAATCACTAAGGAATCATCTAAAAAGTATGATCCTTTTTACCCATGATGCCTACATGGTTTATGGAGACGTGAGTTATCTGAACTCAAACTCGTCCCCATATCGGTGCTCAATACTACTCTCAAAATACACAGCTCATTTGTTTAAAAACATAACTTTTTCTTTGATTTGAGATAATTACTCAAAAATCTTTCTCTTAAAAGAGATGGTACTCAAACTGCTCAAAACTCTTTTGGAAATCTCAGTTTCCTCTCATCTTAAATGTGAAAACATTTACTCTTGGGAATACTTAGTTCCCATATATCATTTTAAAGAAAATGAACTCGACTCTACTCTTTCTCAACTCAAGTGCTCAAGCCTTAAAACAAGTTTAGAAAATGTTGTAAAGACTTCTCAAAATAGGGTTCATGCCAAATGATGGACGTGAACGACTCAATGCAAGGTTTTCAATAACCATATATAGAACTCAATACTTGGAACTCATGAACTTCAATGATACTACTCATTTCAAGAATGCTCAACTCAGAGGGTTCATGCTGACTTATGATCATGAACTACTCAACTCAAGAACCCAAAGATACTTCTCATCTCAAGATTGTTCGACTTATAGGGTCCATGCAGAATTATGGGCATGAACAATTCAACTCAAGGACTTCATGGGTGACATGTAATAGTCACATGATTAGAAATATAATCTCAAAGGGATTAGGAACTCAATACTCAAAACTTAGAACTTGAAGATACTACTCCTCTCAAAGATACTCAACTGATGGAATTCATGCGGAATTTATGAGCATGAACGACTCGACTCAAGGGTCTAAATAATAATATGGAACTCATGTATACGACTCCTTTCATTGTCATACTTACTTCCTCAAAGCATAGCTCAAATCGATAGTTAATCACAAAGGATTCACAATTGAACTCAAAAGCTTTCTTGAACTCTACTCTTAACTCTCTCTTGACTGTGAATTATGAATTCAAAAGTTATGGTTCATGGTACGAAGGATATCGTGATGATAAAGTAGACTCATGAATACATTCTCCTCACTCTCATACTCACTTGCTCGACTCGGAGGGTTCATGTGGAATTATGGGCATGAACTACTTAACTTAAGGACTCAAATCAACTTATCTCAAGAATATTCAAATCTAGGGGTAGAATCCTAGATTTCTCTTTTACTGATTTGAAAGTATATGTAGGGCGTGAGGACGATCTAGTCCAACACTATGATAGTCTTACATACCTGGAAGAACTAGGTTCTTGAAAGCATCTTGAAGAAGAACTTGATTAGAAGCCTTGAAACCCTAGCTTGAAGGTAAACGATCAAGAAAACCTTTCTTGAGATTCTTGAATTAATTTCTTGAAATCTCTATAGCCAAGATTTATGATTTTCATTAGTGATTCATAATTGTATGGAGGAACTTGAGTTGGAAATAATGGAATTCTTGGAGAAAAAACTTACCTTGAAGAAGAATCTTGAAAAAGATTGAAAGAATCTTGAATGGAGTCTTCTACTTTGATTTTTCCTTAGGGTTTTGCCTTAGGGTTTGAGAGAGAAGATAATAATGGACTAAAAGATGAAAATATAATTATTTTGAGTCTTTTATTAGTCAAGAAATTTGTTTAGGTTTTCTTGGAGGTAAAAAAACAAAAACAACCTCTTTTAATGTTTTCACGTCGGCTAAATTCGTAACAGCACTGTATAAGTTACTAAAATAGTCATAACTTTTTACTCAGAAATTGGATTGACGCAAAATTGGTGTCGTTGGAAAGTAGATTCAAATACCTTTAATTTAATAGATTATGGCTCACATAACTCTTTATATTCTAAGAGATATAGTCATTTAAAGATGACCCAAGTAGAATCTTACATCAAAACTTTATCGATAAAGAAACTTCAAGAACACTTAACAAGAACTCATCAATAACTTAAATCCTTGAATCGAAATTACGCTGAATAAATCATGATTAGTGTGTGGGTGAATGAACCCAAACTATGGAAGCTTACATACCTTTTAGGGATCAAACCCATGGCGAAAATCCGCAACAAAACGCAAGACTCTCGACGAACACTTTGATCCTCTCCTCTTTTCTCCTCTTTTCTATTCTTTTCTCTTCTTGAACTCTCAACTAAAACCCTAGACGTATATTAGGATTATAAAACTGAATGTAATAGGATTAGGCCCTTAAAACCTTACTAAAAAACGAATTAAATCTAATTTGGTAAGGAAAAGACCAAAATACCCCTTACAATTTTCGGGTAACTTTCCTTATTTGGACAGCCTGACTTCAAAAGGGCATATCTCACTCATCCGAACTCAAAACTTACGAAACTCGGTGGCGTTGGAAAGATAATTCAAATACCTTTCATTATCTATCTTGTATCCCACCTAACTCATCGTATACTAAGATTTATGGTCATTTGAAGTTGACCCAAACTCCTAACTTAAGCATAACTTGCAAAATTTCAGATTTTGCTATTTCCAATTTAGTTCTTTTTGTAACTCAAGGTGCTACATCTAGTGACCTTAACACTTAAGAAATTTAAAATTCCTCAGTAAAATCCTACTCACAACGAAGGATGATTCGAGTCTTAGCTCAAAAGATTTCCTGGGTGTTACAAATATTATCAAAATGATCATTATAAGAAGACAATTGTTTTTAAAATGCACAATGACATAACACTTCATAATACCTTGAAAAAGTTTTAGGTACCTGAAAATAATGAAAAATGTTGGTGTAAGAAGCTAAAGAAAAACATACGTCAGAAGAAGAAAAAAGAGAGTAATTTATTAAGCTGAAGGAAGAAATATTTAAATAGAAAGAACTCCTAACAATTTGCAGTAAATAATGCAGTAACTTTAAAATAGAATCTTCCTAGTAACTAGGAACTAAGTCTACCGACAAATACATGCCTAAAGACTAGAATACTCACAACTGAAAAACTAAAATAGAAGATATCTTTCTTCTGAAAACAGAAAACACATCAGCAGTCATGTCATCATGCCACCTCAACATGAATTAACAGCTCATGAGGAAAATTTCAACAAAAAATGAAGAGACCTTGGTAAGTTATGTCATATTGGAATAGAGTCAAATGACCGTCGACGGTATCTTTATTATGAAGTAGCACTTAATTCTAAAAATGGTGACGAGGATCTTGAATTCAAATCTGTCATATAATATGGACAGATAAATGATTGGCCAAATAAAGTGCACTATTCAAGTATACTTTGTTTCACTGAGAAAAGTGATGTTTTTGAAAAAGTGATGCTTTTGAACTTATAATTCATAGATAAAGATATAATGTTAGTGGGGTACAAATGAATCTTTCTGTGAAAGTATTACCGTAAAATATAAAGTATGGTTTGTGCCTCGGGGCATAAAGAGTTTTCGCAAAAGTTCTGACATTATTAAATAGAGTTAGATTCTCCAATGGTGGATGCAATAGGACTTGTTTGCAATAGATGAAATACTTAAATATGTATAATGAATGATTATTATGTCTAACTAGACGATGAAGGTTATATGAAAATATTTGAAAGATTTCAAAGGTCTTAAAGAAATTTCATTGAGTACCCATTGGTTCTGAGATTGCTTAACACATAGAAAGAATCTTTTCGATCTCATAAGAATGATTAGAAAATATCATGTATTAGTGCAATTGGTGCACTTAAAGATGGTTGGTTATGTAAATGCTAGAAGATTATTTGATCTACATAATTAAAGTTATGTGAAGAGATCATCATATTATCATTCAAGTTATACCAAGAAACTAACAAAGCAAGTGACTCAACACATAGAAGATGCGTGATTTTCTTTGAGAACAAAGGACGAGTTTCAATAAATTGAAATGATCAATCTCCGAGTCAATTTTTTTAATTATGTAAATACAGAATAATTATTTGATCCACATAAATCTTGATCGTAAATGAGATATTTGTTTACATGTGGAAGCACAACAATATCTTGGCATTCAAAGAATCAAACACTAGTAACACTTCTTCAAAATCTTGCAGAAATAATATTGATCTATGAAGTAAGTCGGGAGTTTATTTGGTTGGAATCATGACCTGCCATACTAAGGAAATATGTGATTTTCCTTTGGAAATTGATATTCCAGCCACCATATACGAAAATAATGTATAGCTTGATTGATGGAATGATACGAAAAAAGGAGACCGGGTAAAAAATATTTCACATAAATTATTTTTTACACATGATCTTCAACAAAATGGTGATATAGCCGTTCAAAAGACCCGTTCAAACTATAATCTTGTAAAATTATTCACTAAGGATTGTCAACATCAATATTTGAGAAGTTGAGATATAAGATTGTAATGCATTGTCTCCGAGATGTCAAGTAATGTTTTCATCAAAGGGAGTAAATACATGATGCACTAATGTTTTCATCAAAGGGAGTAAATACATGATGCACTCTTCTTTCCTTGGCTTAGGTTTTTCCCCAATGGGTTTTCCAGGCAAAGTTTTTAATGAGGCAACAACCAACGTGTATTACAAGATATATGTACTCTTTTTCCTTCACTAGAATTTTTTTCCACATGATTTTTCCTCATAAGGTTTTCTGTGGATGTCCATAACTTCAAGGTGTAATTACATCATAATGTATAGTAACTCCCAAACCTCTATATCCTTCCCCCTTGATATTCCTCCATAACTGACATGGTCACTGTCTCCATAACCTTCATGTTTAAAGTCATGTTTATAACTAATTTTTTGTATGCCTCTATGTAATACTATAAATAGAGGCATTAGAGTTCATATTGGATACACTTGAAGATTTAATTTCCACTTGAATACTTAGAAGAATAAGAAAAGTTTTCTTCTCTTGTCTCCCTATTTCTATTGCATTCATCTCGTTATTTCTTGTCTTATTTTACTTTAGTTTTATAATAAGAATACTTGGAAGAATAAGAAAAGATTTCTTCTCTTGTCTCCCTATTTCTATTGTTTTCATCTTTATATTTCTTGTCTTATTTTGCTTTAGTTTTATAACAAAATTTTAAATTTTAGTCCTCGTGATACTTTTTAACCATTTATTTTATGAATAGGAGCTAAGAGAGTAGAATTAAAATTTAATTTAATTTACTTTGATGAGTAGGAGTGTAGAGGGTGCATTTAAATTTAATTTAATTTATTGTGTAGGAATCAAGTAAATTTCAAATTTTAATTCTTGTGGTATTTTCTTAATCATTTCATATAGAAAGTAATTTACATCTAGGCTGTTTTTAAAAAATGACATTATTCTTAATTATGGATTATCAATACAAATTTAATATAATACATGAATAATTAAATGTTTAATAATTAATAAATTTTAAAATTTGTGAAATCTTCAGATTCAAAATATCATGTATTACTATTTCAATTAATTAAAAATTGAAGGTGCTTAGTAAAATATTATAGGGATATTATCACAATATTTTGATATTTCAGGAGCTAAAAACAAATATAGTATGTAACAACGTAAAGTCAAAATGATTTTAAAAATATTCTTGTCTCTTATAAACACTTATTTTACTATGAATTCAAGAAGTTTGACCAAAATATGAAGGTCCAAATTTGAAAGTCAAACCACTTATTTAAAGGATATCTAAGAAGAGATCCAAAATATTCTACTACCATTTATGGAAAACCAAAAAGAAGAGATCCAAAATATTCTACTACCATTTATGGGAAATTACTTATTATACATGAGTTCATTCTTACCAAACAATATGATAATTGATCACTATAAATATACTCGTCGTCCCAGTATTCTACATCATATTTTCTTACATTCATAACGTAGAAGTTATTCCATGAAAAGAAAGATTAATTTCACTAACATAGAAAGGATGCTAAAAACTCACATTAAATAAATTTGAAGATGGTTGAGTTTCTACAACTGAGCAAGATCTTGGAGGCATGAAAGAAGTTGAAGATGTGGCGAAGCAACAAATGGAGCGTGTTATTGCATTTTCATATCAGATCCTTGGAAGTGCATTGGCTCCTTCTAGGGATGAGTAAAACTTTTCATCAAGTTTCGATGTTGGACCAAATAGGTTTTATTAAATTTATCATATTTATGATTTGAATTTTACTTTTCAGTATGTTTATCCTAATATTAAATGAAATAAAACTTATGTCATTTATGTAACATCCGGCAATTTGAAATAACTATGAAGAAGCTTGAAATTGGAAATAGTCATTTTTGGAAAGAATTAAAAATCTGGAAAATTTGGTTAAGTATGGGAAAAAGTGAGTTTTTGGTCAACTTTGAACAGTCATAACTCCTAGCTCAGGATGATTTAGGTGTAGTTCTAGTTATTTTTTCGAAGCTTGTGGAATGGTCTTTCCAACGCCTCTGAGTTTTCTCGTTTCCGAGTTCGTATGAGTGAGTTATGCCCTTTGGAAGTTGGGCTGTTGGCAGGGCAGTTAGCCCGAATTTGTAAGGGTATTTTGGTCTTTTCCCTAACTTATTCTTTTGGTTATATTAGGGATTTAGACTGATTTTTAGATCAGTTTTTCCCTTTTTAAAAAGAGTGAGAGTGAGTGTTAGGGTTCTTGAGAGAAGAGGAGAAGAAGAGGAGAAGGAGAAGAAGAAGCAAGGTTCGTAGAGATCGTCGTGGATTTCGTCGGGAGTGATCCCTATTAAGGTATGTGAGATCATAGTGTTGGGTTGGCTCATTCCCCCACACGCCAAACTCGTTTTAATTCCGAGAAAAGATTGATTGTGTTGTTGAAGTTTGTGATTGTGGTTGTTGAAGTTGTGGTTTGGTTGTTGAAGTTTCTTGTTGATTTGGAACATGTTTCCGGTTGTGTTTGTGAGTTGAAATCTATTGTATATTGAGGGGTTTCATGATTCTAAGTGTTTGGGGCTGGAACCATTGAAGTTAAGGAGGTTTAGAGTTGGAAAAATGAGGGAGAGAAGTCGAGTTTTCGGGGGAAAGGGGTGGCGCATCGCGCCTGCCAGCGCGCCCCAAAAGGGACTCTGAAGTCCAGCCTTTGGGGCGGCGCGCCTAGCAGTGCGCCCCAGCTACCCCTCTGAAATTTTTGGTCTGGCGCCCCACGCCTCTCAGAGCGCCAAGGACGCCAAGTCTCCCCATTCTTTCCCCACTTTTTCATACATGTTCCTTGGTAATGTACCTATGTTTTATAGTTGTTTTCCACACTCCAAGGTACATCTAAACATCAAGAACTCATCCATAAACATGTGATCATATACCTTGAATCCATAATCCAATTCAAGGCGAGTTAGGATCAAAGTCAAGTGAAGTTAGAGAGTCAAGCTTAGAAGTTAAGAAGCAAGTCAAAGCAAGTCTTTAAGGTTTTTCAAGAGTCTTTATTGAGCGTTTTAACTTCATTTTAAGGCTCTAGTTTCAAGTTAAGTAAAGAGTATAGAGTTTCAAGTTAAGCCAAGAGTATAAAGCTGAGTTCATTTCTCAAAAGTTATTAGAGAACTAAGTATTCCCAAAGGAGTTTATAAATGTTTTCACATTTAAGATGAGAGGAAACTGAGATTTCCAAAAGAGTTTTGAGCAGTTGAGTACCATCTCTTTTAAAGAAAAGATGAGTTTGGGAAAGAGTTTCTAAAACATGATTAGTATGACAATTGAGTATGTCATCAATGTTTAAACAGTATGGTCTCTAGATATACCATCAATGTTTATGCAGTATGACTTCCCGAGTCATCAATGATCATATTAAAATATGGTTTTGATGTGTTCTATTTAGAAAGAGTTTTCAAGAGCAATTACCTCTTTTAAGAGGGTAGCTTTGAGCAATTTTCTCAAACTAAAGAAAGATGTGTTTAACACACTTATGAGCTAAAGTATTTTTGGGAGTAGTCTTGAGCACCGAATTGGGGACACGAGTTCATATTAACTCAACTCTCCATAAGAACCATGTTGCCAAACATGGGATTTGACGGGTCATACTTTTTAGATGATCACGTAAAGTTAAGCTAGTGGATCCACTAAGTTAAAGCGTTCTATATGACGGCAAAGTATAGGACAGCTCTGGCAGCGTGGGCAAGACGTTGTGTCACCACTTAGGTTCATAGTGGTGGTTGTCGGTTAGAGAAACTCCCACAGTAGAAATTGCATGGTTCCTCGAGGGGTTCTGCTTAGTATGGATGGGGGTATGGGACTTCATTCATGCATTGCACAAGTAGACTTTGAGAGGAAGCATGGTATTTTCATGATATTATAAATATGATTTTGATGTCATGTTTTAAATAGTTTTACAAGTTTTATATATATTGCATGTGTCTTATTGCTTTATATTGAGTTCA